>CM049587.1:26304132-26508569 GCA_027123335.1 Amphiprion clarkii
AAAAATGTTGAAACTGTGGACATCAGTGTGTTGGACAGACACTGGACATCAGAATGATTGTTTTCTCAAGGCAGTGATGTCTGGTAAAATGCCCAAAGTAGCTGAGTTTCCTTGCGATGATGTTAGTCGACTCCTAGCTCCTTGAGTACAGATGCATTTGTTATCAATCAGAGGTGATCTAACTAAACATGGCATGTTCACTGACATCAGGTAAATCTGGAACTGAACAATAAACATTGAAACCTCAACATCAACAACATCAGTCCGTTACAATATCCTATTATCTTCTAGTAAAATGATTCATACGTGCATGAAAGTCGTTGGTATTCATGACTTTATGAAGAACTGATTGATATCGTGATGTACGGAACGGCTTTGTTTACATTTTCGACTTACGGCT
This sequence comes from Amphiprion clarkii, assembly GCA_027123335.1. Taxonomy (NCBI): domain Eukaryota; kingdom Metazoa; phylum Chordata; class Actinopteri; family Pomacentridae; genus Amphiprion; species Amphiprion clarkii. The sequence continues at coordinate 26,304,533 of CM049587.1, forward strand.
AAAATCGACTTACATCTATTTGTAGGAACAGAACTCCGACGTAAGTCGAGGACTCCCTGCATTTCTCTTTCCTCCCCTTTATTTTCTGCCATCTCTCTAAAGTTAATGCAGATCTAGAATAAAGCAAACTCTCAGTACATAAAGAATCAATAATGTGCCTCAAGGCTGGAGCCAAATGACTCACAGAGACATTAAGGCAACACCCCATTAATAATACATCTTAATTTGGTGCTCAGTTGTTTGTGGAAATATCATAGAGCAGATATGAAAGCTGAAGGTAGCCTCAGGGTTTGGTACTTCATCAGTACTGAAGGTTCTTAAAGCTGAATTCTCTCCAACAGCCAGTAGGAGGCGACTCCTCTGGTTGCAAACAGAAATCGGATTTTCAGTGAGAAACTAGCCTTATTTGATTTAATCCCCAAATAGACAATTTTCTAATTACTTTATGGTTTCAGATGCTAGCCTCAATTACCCTTCAATACAAAAACAGAAACACAGAATGACAAAACTGAGACACAAAACGACAAAAACGAGACACAAAACGACAAAAACAAGACACAAAATGGCAAAACAAGACAGGAAATGACAAAAACCAGACAGGAAACAACAAAAACGAGACACGAAAAGACAAAAACAAGACACGAAACAATAAAACTGAGACACAGAATGACAAAAATGAGACCGAAAACAATAAAAATGAGCGACAGTGACAAAAATGAAAGACAAAGTGACAAAACGAGACAGGACCATTAATGAACAAAAGATGGAACAAGTAAGAATGTTAATATAGAATATTAAATGAACGTCACCGAGGTTCAGTGATATTGAAATGATGTCTCTGTTGTAAACCAGCTATGAAACGCTTCATAAGACCATAAACTGTGTGGTTTTTCCTGCAGTTCCACAACAAGGTGACGTGTTTCATGCTGCACCAGATCGAGGAGCCGTGTTCTCTGGGGGCCCACGCTGGAGTCATAGTCCCACCCTCCTGGATCATCAAAGTCAGGAAACCACAGGTGTACACGCACACACACACACACACACACACACACACACACAGTGGGCCACCGCCTGATAAAGTTCAGCAGCTGTCGCTTTATGACACTAATGAGGAATGACTTTGTTAGATCTAAATTTAAAACCCTAAAAGAAGACGTGTCACAGTCTGTGTGTTAACGTGTGTGTGTGTGTTAATGTGTGTGAGTGAGTCTGGATGTGATGTGATGTGAACTGACACACGTCTGATCTGACTGAGAGGACTCTGGGTTTGTGTCTCTGTTATCTCACACACACACATCTATGACATCACATGCTTCATTGCACGTTTAGTTCCCGTCTCCAGAGGTGACGGTGAAGTAACCACTGGACTCTGTGTTTCACCCCAGAGCTCACTGAAGAACTCTGCCAGGAGAAAAAAGAGGACTTCTTTCAAACGGAGAACAAGCAAAAAGGGCCTGGATGTAAGTGATCTGATGACACACATGTGAAAACCGTGTGAATGTTGGAGTTATTAGTACATGAAAGCAGCTGACAGTGACATCACAGAGCGATGAACCTGACCACTGTTTGTTCCAATGGAACAACAGAGCAGCAAACGTTGGCTTTTATCAAAATGTGACAAACGTAGGTATGTAAGATGAGCATATGTGAACTGTATTTTACTGTTCTATTAGATTGGAATGCTTCCACTGACATTTTGTCTTATGATTTTAATAAGTGTCATAATATTATTCAAAAATTATTATTTAATTTTTTGCTCATTTTTTCTATATTTGGGTTTATCTATTATTATTATTATTTTATTTTATTTTTGCTAATTTTTTAATAAATATCATTTTAGTTTTATTATATTTCATGTTTTTGCTCATTTCTTTCTATATTCGAATTTGTGTATTGGTATTATTTTTGTTTTATTTTTTATTTATATTGTTTTTCCCATCTATCTATCTATCTATCTATCTATCTATCTATCTATCTATCTATCTATAGTCTATCTATCTATCTATCTATCTATCTATCTATCTATCTATCTATCTATCTATAGTCTATCTATCCATCTATCTATCTATCTATCTATCTATCTATCTATCTATCTATCTATCTATCTATCTATCTATCTATCTATCTATCTATCTATCCATCCATCCATCCATCCATCCATCCATCCATCCATCCATCCATCCATCCATCCATCCATCCATCCATCCATCCATCCATCTATCTATCTATCTATCTATCTATCGATCGATATAATAGTTATAAAAATGCTCGTTCTAAAAATGTATTTTTTGTGTTTATTTATGTTTTGGGTCTTATAAGGTTAATGGATCACCAGAGTCGTACTTTTCATTCTGACTGCCTCTCAGCTGAGCATGAATCCAGATGTGCTCACACCCTTCCATAGAAGGGGATGTAGCTCAGTGGTAGAGCGCATGCTTTGCATGTATGAGGCCCTGGGTTCAATCCCCAGCATCTCCACCAGCTTTTAGTGGTCGTGGTGGTTCAGACTCTGGACTACTGAGACCCTTAACCCTTCCACTCCAGCAGCTCCATAGTGATCCTGCACTCTTACCCCACATTCCTACCAACCTCAGTCATACAAAAGCTTCTCTTTTTAGTTCAGCAGTAGAGATGAATCCTAACCTAAGCTTTGTGTTGGCTATGAGAGCTTAGCTGTTGTTGCTACAGTATTCTGTAAGGACTTGGAAAGGTAAACCAGGTAGTTTCTCTGTCACATTTGAATCCTACACGTCTGTGGGAACAGGACAGCCCTGACTGGAAGTAGATAGAACTCAACAAGGTCTTTAGTGCTGAATAACACACTTCTGAGGACATAAATCATAAAATAATAATAAAGTTGAATTACTTATTTTGCAACAAATGATAAAACCTGGAGTTAACATGTACAACATTTCACCAACACTGAAAAGCATGATAACTCTACATACTGCTGATGTTTCACTACATGAATCTGTTTGATTAATTCTTTCCTTTCTACTCTGTAAACACAGCCTGCAGTTCAGCCCAACTCAGAAAAAGTAGCAGAATTTTGGTCGTTTGACTGAATTACTAATGACTTTACTGAGGAATTCAAAATGCTTAGTTTTGTACAGAATCTGGTTGGAGCAGAAGTAAGATTTTTGGTGAATTTTCAAATCGGACATTGAGGATAATGTTATTTTTATTGACATTTCACAATTTTAAACTTAACCTCCCTTTGATGCTGGTTCATGGTTTTTTTGTGTTGAGGGTTATGGGATGATTATTCTTTGACATTTCATCTCTTCAGGAGTCTAAATGGCGTCCGTTCATGTTGAAGCCCCTCCCCTCTCCCCTCATGAAGCCCATCTTGGTTTTTGTCAATCCCAAGAGTGGAGGCAACCAGGTCAGGAAACTTTTATATTCACTCTGTTCTGTCATTTCAAATAATATTTTTTCCACTGCTTATTGTTGCTTTTAGTGCAAATGTGAATCACTAAACCAAACTAGTCTGTGCAGCTTTAGATTGTATTTTTTAAAACATGTGATTGTTTGTATTTGCATTTTTAGATAATGTTTTATTATTATTTATTATTTCATACCTGTGTTCCTGCAGGGTGCCAAGGTGTTACAGATGTTTATGTGGATCTTGAACCCTCGCCAAGTCTTCGACCTGTCACAGGGTGGACTGCGAGAGGCGTAAGTGTCCTCCACCCAGGACAGCCTGGACTTTCATTAGAAGCTGCAGCTTGACAGACTCCACCAGACAAACATCTGTACTTCACTGTAGCCAAATTAGTGTTTATTTAACCTTGTAAGACCCAAATATAGAAAACATACACACACACACACACATTTATAAATATGTATATATATGCGTGCATGTATATGTATATACAAACAAAAATAATATAGAAAAACACAAAAATAAATAAAACAAAAAAGAGATAATAACAATAGTTTTATACACACACGCACACATAAAAATTATTTTGAAAAAATTTGCAAAAAAACAGCAAAATTTATATATACATAAAATAGAAAATAATAATTAAAAAAACTGATGTTGTATTTTCACATCAGTGGGTTTTACAGGGTTAAATCTCAGTCCACTGCTGGGGAAAAACACCACATCTCAGCTTCAGTCATTATCTTCTTTTATTCAAATCTGCTGCTCATGGACTGAGCAATTTTCATGAAACTTGGACCAATTGCACCCACTCAACACCAATCAGCAGCCCTTTCTGCTACACAAGCCTTTATTTATTCTGCAGTTACGCCTCTGTTTTGTGAATCGTCAGGTTGGAGTTGTATCGTAAAGTGCCAAATCTGAGGATCCTTGCCTGTGGAGGAGACGGCACGGTAAGACTCTTATCCAGATATATTCTACTGCTGCTGCTGTAGTAGAGATTCCTGAAGCTCTGCTGTACGTCTCTAGGTGGGGTGGATTCTGTCGGCCCTCGATGAGCTGCAGATGAACCCGCAGCCTCCGGTGGCGGTGCTTCCTCTGGGAACAGGAAATGACCTCGCCAGGACGCTCAACTGGGGCGGGGTGAGTTCCTCGCCTTGACTTCTGCCACGGAGCTGACGGAGAGCGACAGGGCGTAGCGCTTCGTTCTCCCCGTGTTCATTCATTCATTCTGATAAATGACTTGAAGTTCGGGTCATTTCATCGCTGTATTTACGTCTGCTGGGTATAAAATACAACCACCAGTGGCAGTTATTTACCTCTCCAAAACCTCTGGGAGCTTCAGAGTAACTCGGCCACATTCCAGGATGTGTCTCTTCCTGTGTATCTCAGCCTTGAAGCCCTGACATTTAACCCCTGTACGACCTCCATAAAGCACGGCACATCAAGCAGATACCACGCGAGAGATGTTTCCTGTCATTAATTTGAGCTGTTTCGCCTCACACACTTTAAAAACACGACACAAAAAGCATCCCAGCAGCAGAGCGTCTGCAGCAGGTACAGCAGAGTGGAGGTAGATGTGTTTTACCTGTTGATTCAGGTTAGAGGTGGCATTAGAGCCGCTCTCCCTCTGCCTGGATGGGGTTTCTATTTGTGCTTCAGCTTTCTTCTACAGTCTAGAGATAGGCAGGATTAGCCGGCGATTGTACGTTAGCTGTAGGTGAGAGCATGGGAGAGACTTCAGCCCCTCAGTGAGCCTCCTCTGCTTAGATTTTGACTTTTTGCTTTATGAAAGTACAGAACTAAGTTGGTGGAGTTGCAGAAACTTAAATAATACAGTATGATGCACCGCTGTTCTTCAGGAAGGAGGGGATCTCACTGTTTGTTACTAAAATAAGGTGAAGTGCTGAAGTATCAAGAATTTGCCCCTTGACACACACACACACACACACACACACACACACACACACACACACACACACACACACACACACACACACACACACACCATTGCATAACTGTACTGCCGCGTACAAGAAGAGACCTTTTACAAGCACCCACATTCTTCCATTAGACTTTCCTTTAGATGAGGTATGTGGGCTTGTAGTGGTGATCAAACATCAAATATGTCTCACTATGAGTCAAAAGCGTGACTCAAAAAATATGAAACGGTATTTCTTTTGATTTTAATTATGTTTTTATGATGATATCAAGCATTTTCTCCCTAAGAATTATTCCAGTCTCTACAAAAATACATGATCTGAATCATCTGTATTGTGTTTTTCCCTTAAAATGACGATATGGACTTAAAGCTGGGTCCCATCCTTGCTGGTCAGCGAATCCAAGCATGTCCACCAGGTGGTGCTGCGACTGAGAGTGTATTTCGGCCTTGTTGTTGGTGAAATATCACAACTGTCCACCAGGTGATGCTATCACTGTGACTGTATATCAGTTTATGGAATTCATCAGGTCCGGACTCTGATCACACGTGTAAAGTTTGAGGCAGATTGGAGCATTTACAGGCTAGTTAGACTGCACTTCCTGTTTCACAGCGAAACATCGAAATTCTGGGGGCCGCCATTTCAACGCCCTCAGACTTTGGGGGGGATTTTGGTAACTTTTTATCACCCATGCCTGGTGTACATCCTGGCCAAATTTGAACTTTGTCAGGGTTACTCTGTTTGAGTTTATAGGTTTTGAAAATGTGAAAAAAGTGGTCCAAAATGGTCCAAAATATGACACATAATTCAAAATGGCCGACTCCCTGTTGTGTTTATAGGCATGGTTGTCATGGACATTTTTGTGCGTCTTGATGAGTTCCATATGCCTACCAAAGTTCATAGCTCTAGGTGACACGTACTGGCCGTAGTTCCTGTTTGAAAGTTTCTAGGTGGCGCTATTGAGCCATTCTGGGTCACACCTATCCCCCAAAATATCAGATTTTCAGGCGTTTTTGAGTGTTTTCAGGCCTTTAGATTTGAGATTGTTTTGCCAGGCAACCCATGGGTTTCAGTAGGGTCTTCACACCATTTGGTTCTTGGACCCCAATAACAGCATGAAACCGTCGGGTAGCGCTTAAGAAATGTTTGGGACTAAAGTGTTTAGAAGGATGTTAGAACTTACTGTGGTGGAGTGCAGTGAGCTGTACAGTCTGCAGTCAGCATGTACTGAATGATGAACCAATGACTCGGCAGCTCTGGACTGAACAGATAAACTCTGATACATTGGGAGATAGACGCTTTGAGCAAAGACGGGGCTGAATGAGATAGATCTGTCGTTTGTGTAATTAGTGTTGTGTCCTTTTTGTCCTCCGTTTCATTGTGTACATCTGACTGCAGCAGTTTTTATCCATTTTATATTTGTTCTTTCTTTTCTGTTCCTGTTCTTTTCTGCCCTTCGCTGTCCCTTTATTTCCTCTCTGTCCTGCTGCCTTTGTTTACTTCACTCTCATTCCTAGTTCTTTTTCTATTCTTCCCTGTTCTTTACACTTCAGTCCTTTCACTCTTTACCTTTTACCAATTTTTCAATTCTCTTTTCTTCCTTTTCATCTCCTTCCCTCTGAGGGTTTTTCCTTTCCTTCTTTCTTCTTATTTCTTACCCTTCTGTTTCTTTCTCCTCCTCTCCACCACTTTTTATTCTCTCAAAGACAGCCCGATGCTTTCTAGTTTACGTCGACTTTTCTCCCCTTCCTTTTCTTTATCCTTTTTTCCTTTCTCTCTCCTCCTTCCTATTGCTTTCTGTTCCTTTGCTTTGTCATTTTTTAAATTTCCTTTCCTTTTCTTTCCTTTCCTTATCTTTCCTTTTCTTTTCATTTATCTTTCCTTTTCTTTCCTTCCTTTTTGCTCCTTTCCTTTCTTTTTTCATTTCCTTTGTTTTGTTTTCCTTTCCATTCCTTAACTTTCTTTTCTTTTTCTTTCCTTATCTGTCCTTTCCTTTTAGTCCTCTTCTTTCTTTCTTTCTTTCTTTCTTTCTTTCTTTCTTTCTTTCTTTCTTTCTTTCTTTCTTTCTTTCTTTCTTTCTTTCTTTCTTTCTTTCTTTCTTTCTTTCTTTCTTTCTTTCTTTCTTCACTGTATTTACAGCCACATTGTGTAACTTCCTTCTGGGAACCAACAACAGTCCTCACAGTGTAAATGATGTAATTTCAGGATAAATGATTGGGTTTAGTTTAGGTTGGGGGTTTTTGGTTGTGGTTCGGGTGAATTTTTCTGGAAATAAATGTAAGCAAATGTAATGAATGTCCTGTGAAGTCATGAAAACCCAGCGGTGTGTGAGGTCCTGCTGATGAACTGCTACCATCAGATTGTTGTCTCCTTGTGTGTGTGTTTGTGTGTTTATGGTGTGTCCTTGGTACATTGATTTCCTGACTCTGTCTAAAGGGAGAGAGAAAATCAAAAGCAGAAAGATGAAATACTGGACAGATGTGATGGATGGAAGGAAGGGGAGGAAGACTGATAGAACTAGTGTGTGTGATGGTGTGTGTGATGGTGTGTGATGGTGTGTGATGGTGTGTGTGATGGTGTGTGATGGTGTGTGTGATGGTGTGTGTCGTCGCTATTAAAGTGCTGATGGTGTCAGTGATGTAGCCTCAATGATCGCCTACTGAAACCAATCATTACTGCTCTTCCAGTCTATCCACATGTTCTTCCATTGGCTTTGTGAGTGTGTTGAATGTGTGGAGCTCTTGTTTGCAAGAAGATAGCAGATGAAAAGAGACCTTGATGGCTGATAGATAGACGAGGAAAGAGGTATAGAAGCCATAATTTAGCTCTGATCACATCCCCTCATCCCCATTTCTTCTCTCTCCACATCAGCCTTGCTCTCCTTGACCGTTCTCAACCTCTTCCTCCATCTTTTATCTCCATTTTCTCCCATTTCACTCCATATCCTGTCTTTTACACCCTTTCAGTCCCTCCAAGATATCGTGGGGTTTTTTTTTTGAGATTGTCGCCGCCTAAAATGCCTGAATTCACAGCAGCTTTTCTAAAAAATGTTTTAAATGTATTTGTTGTGATGAAACTGTGGGCGACAATGACAGTTGCTAAAAAGTTGCATTTTTTTCAGCTTTTAAAACATGTTTCAACATTTTAATTGACAATATTTATTCCTAAACCTTTTCTTTAACACGCTCCAACACATTTGCATTGTCTCACAAAATGAGACACAAAACGACAAAAATGTCAGCAACAAGGTTGTTGTGGGACACATGCATAATAATTATTATTTAAAATATTATGTTGATAAAAAACGTTCCCACAATCACAAGAGACAACTGCATGTTTTAGTATTTTCTACATGTATTATTTGTTATTTGATGGATGGGGTGTAAAATGTCCTCTAGTTCTGGATTGACCTAAAACATTTTTCTGCACATTATGCAATGCCACAACTCAATATGTCCTTTTTCTTTGCAGGGCTACACAGATGAACCGGTGTCCAAGGTTCTGTGTCATGTGGAGGACGGTTCGGTGGTGCAGCTGGACAGGTGGAACCTCCTGGTGGAGAAGAGTTCTGTACAGCCAGAGGAGGGAACCCAGAAGGTCAGGAGGCAGCATGAACACAGAGCTGGCTGCTGGGATATCTGTGTGTGTGTTTTATTGTGATTATAAGGTTAGAATAAGGTCATGCAGAGTCTTTTAGGCCATTACTCATGGAAATCCCAGTCTTTGTGTTACTTCCAGTGCTTCATTCTGGTCTGATCTGTGTTCAGGTAGGAGTCATTGCCTTGCTTTCTACTCCCATGTGTTTCCTGCAGCTCATTTACAATTCCTCCCACTATTTTTACAACCGAACCAGACAAGAAAAACACCGGGTAGTGCACTTGATGTGTTAACAAAGTAAAAACAAACAGTAGCAGGGTTGCAGACTGACACTGCTGACTTCTGTGTCAAATGCAATCCTGGATTTACAATAAAAGTCTCTGTGTGATTCACCGTCGCAAACCTTTTTAAGAAGAAACAGCAGCAGGACGTGAATTTGTAGCAACGTAAAACAACAAATGCAGTCAAAGAGTCAAACAAATTACACGTCATATGTTTTCCAATAGAGTTCCACTTCATCGTATTTTTTGGGAACTTGATTATTTGAAGTGGCACAGTTAGGCCTGCTCTCCTCCTCAAAATGCTTCTTTTCTATTCCTGATAGGACTCAGTGGTTTCAGTCGAGTCGTCCTTGACTTCCATAGAAAACGTCATGAGGTCAGGGAGAGGTGTGGAGTAGAATTCATGAGGACAAAGGAAAACACAGCTGTGGTGCACTAGGCTACATGTTATGGAAGATGTTGATGTGGGTGGATGGTGTGATGCTTTCAGTCGTCCTGCTGCAAGGAATTGCAGCCTTTTGTAAAGGATGGACCACTGCGTCTTTTGCAAAATAAGACCTTTCCTTAGCATTTAGTTGGCACTTAGATACCATCCATCCATTGTCTTCCGATTATCCGGGGTCGGGTCATGGAGGCAGCAGGTGAAGCAGGTCATTCCAGATGTCCCTCCTCCTAGTAACACTTTCCAGCTCTTCCTCGGGGATCCCAAGGTGTTCCAAGGCCAGATGAGATACACTACCCAGAACTCGCTGGAGGGATTATGTCTACTACCAGTCTAAATTTTCTCAACAAGAAAATGTGTCCAAACTTTAGAGGACATAATCCCTCCAAGGAGTTCTGGGTCTGCCCCGGGTCTCCTCCCAGGAAAACCTCCAAAGGAAGTTTCCCTGGAGGATCTGAATCAGATGTCCAAACCTCCTCAGCTGGTTCCTGTAGAGGTGAAGGATCAGCAGCTCTACTCTGAGCTCCCTCTGGATGTCTGAGCTTCTCCCCCTGTCTCTAAGGCTGAGCCCAGCCACCCTACGGAGGAAGCTCATTTCAGCCGCTTGTATCTGCGATCTTGTTCTTTTGGTCACTACCCAGAGCTCATGACCGTAGGTTGAGGGTTGGATCGTAGATGGTTCGATACAACACCTTCATTACTGCTGCAGCTGCACCAATCCGTCTGTCTCATGCTCCATTTTCCCATCACTCATGAACAAGATCCCGAGATACTTGAACTACTTCTCTTGGGGAAGCAACTCCCCCCAACCCAGAGGGAGCAATCCACTGGTTTCCATCAGAGAACCATGGTCTTGGACTTGGAGATTCTGATCCACATCCCTGCTGCTTCACACTCGGCTGCAAACAGCTCCATTGCAGCTGAAGGTCACGGTCTGATGAAGCCAACAGAACCACATCTATCTGTAGAAAGCAGAGATGTGATCCTGAGATCCCCAAACTGGACATCCTCCTCACCCTGGTGGCACCTTGAGATCCTGTCCATGAACTTGTAGATACTTCCAGGTCATTTCACTCATTTAGGAGCCTTCCCAAGCAACATGGACTCTTCAACCCCAGTATAGCCAGGATTGTATTTAGAGAGCTTCAACAAATCAATTCTGAAGTTGCATCCCTTGCAGTTTACACGTCATTTGCATCCTAAAAAAGTGAATTTGAATGAGCGCCACTTGCCAGGTGTTCAGCCAGGACATGAGAGGCCTCTGTGAATATATTATATTAATACTGTGAAATGTTCCCTGTGTCCTCAGCTGCCCCTGAATGTATTCAACAACTACTTCAGCCTGGGCTTCGATGCTCACGTCACCCTGGAGTTCCACGAGTCCAGAGGTCTGTGGAAGCTATTTCAGTGTCTTTCTCTTTTCACATTCCCCCCCGTATTTATATTCCATTAAGTCCTCCTCTCTCGTACTAATGCATCATTCTGCGCTGTTGTGAAAAAAAGATGAGCGGAATAAAATGAAATATTTAGAAAGTACTCACAGTCGGATACACGAGTTCCTCTCTCTTTCACTTTACACCTGTGTTTTGTTTTAATCCCATTGTTGTCTTCTTCTGTGTTTCCAGAGGCCAACCCAGAAAAGTTTAACAGTCGCTTCCGCAACAAGATGTTCTATGCAGGAGTGAGTGTCCCACACATAAAAGCCTTCTTCTGTTTCAGACACATAAGAATGACAACCGAGAGGTAAATGATGGGATGTAGGGAGCTTAGAGACACAACAGTGAGAGACTGAGGAGCTGGAAAATCCATAAAAAGGCAAACTAGAAGAGCAGCTATGTTCAAGAGGGAGGAGGTTATGATGAAGCAGACGTTCTGATGGGTCTTCAAAAAGGAAAAATAATCTGTTTTAGAGTCTCTGAGGGTTTTAGATCAATAGTGAACAGTGTGTCGTATGCATCCCATGTTCTTGCTAAACAAACATCATTTGATGTTTAATTCCTTAGATTTATAGTCATCAAACTCCATCATTCAATTGGAAATCCAGAACTTCTCCAGCTTCAGGCAGCATAATTGGGTTTTTGATTCAAATCTAAAGCTTCATCTACATCAGGGGTGTCCAACATGCAGTCCGTGGGCCAAAAGTGGTCCTCCAGAGGGTCCCATCCGGCCCTCAAAGTGTAAAAATTACAGACATTAACTGCAGATTGTAAATTAGTAAAACTATCCATCCATCCATCCATTATCTATCCACCGCTTAATCCTCACTAGGGTCGTGGGGGGGGGTGGAGCCTATCCCAGCTGACTCGGGCGAAGGCAGGGGACACCCTAGACAGGTCACCAGTCTGTCGCAGGGCTACATATATAGACACACAATCACTCTCACATTCACACCTACGGGCAATTTAGAATGATCAATTAACCTCAGCATGTTTTTGGACTGTGGGAGGAAGCCGGAGTACCCGGAGAAAACCCACGCATGAACAGGGAGAACATGCAAACTCCATGCAGAAAGATCCCGGGAAAGCCGGGACGCGAACCAGGAACTTCTCACTGCAAGGCGAAAGTGCTAACCACTACACCACTGTACAGCCCTTGTTTCTTCATAGTGTTTTGTAAAAAGATAATTCCTTCAATGTGAATATTTTCACAATGTACTTTTTTGCACTAAAACAAATTAAGTACTTGGAGTTGTGGTTATTTCTAGGTTATTATGCTGTGATTTTACTGGTCACTGGAGATCAGATTGGGCTGAATGTGGAACCTGAACTAAGATGAGTTTGACACCCCTGAACTAGATGTTAAGAAATCTTCCATTTGTAGTTTTTTTGGATGTGATGTGAGCTGGAAAGAAGAAATGATGGATGGGAGTTGGAGCAGAAACATGTAGCAGAGTTATCTGTTTTTAACGAGGGAAATGTAACGAGCTGTAATTCTGTCTGATTGGCTCCTTTTCTCTCTTTATGTGCCTCCAGGCTGCCTTCTCAGATTTCCTCCAGAGGAGCTCCAGGGATTTGTCCAAACACGTCAGAGTGGTGGTGAGTGTCAACACACTGTCTCTCCGCCGGTGTCGTTTTCCATGTCGACATGTCTGGGCAGCAGCTGATTAGAAAGGCCGTCCTTCAGCTGCTCTTCTGTCTCGCTGAAGTGTCCTCCAGTAGAGTATTAAAGTCTTACTGCTGCTGCTCACTGACCCTGAACGCTCACCTCTGTACTGGGGTTACAGCAGCAGCTAAAAATCGTTTTTATTGTCACTTCTAATGATTATTTTCTGGCTTAATCATCCGCAGAATGCCCAAAAATTAGGAAAAACCCTCGACACAAATTTCCAAGGTGAAGATGAGCATATTTAACCCTGCGGGTCAAAATTGACCCGTTTTAAAGTTTGAAAATGTGGGAAAAAATATATTTTCACAGTGAAATTTCTGATGTCCACATTTTCAACATTTTTGGGAAATCTTTGAACATTTTTTGGTGGAAAAAAAGAAATGTTAAAAATGTATACATACAATGGATACATTTTTGCAATTTTTTTGCTAATTTTTTTCTTTCTTTTTTCTACCTATCTAATATCGAAAAAAATGAGCAAAGAAATTGGCAAAAACATTTGCAAAAATAATGTAGATCTCTCTATATGTAAATAATAAAAAAAATAAATAAAAATTAAACTGATGTATTTCTTTAACAGGGGGGTTTACAGGGTTAACTGATGTATTCTAACAGTATTAAATAATGCTTTTGTTTGGGACTGTTCTGTTCCTCTTGTGAATATTTGCAGCAGCAGCTAATCTATGCTGCCTGTGTTCATCATAAAGCAGAAACATGTCAGTCACTGCACTAACTGATGTGTTTTTAATAGTTTTTGAATGACAATAGGGCTCAGTGGCACAGAGAAATAATGCCAGGCTTTGGATACACTTGTTAATAGAATCTGTTGTTTTGTTTTGTTGATTTGTTGACAGAAAACTATAGATTATCTGCAGACATTTTTGATGAGGGTTAGCAGACTTCAGGGTGATTTTACTGACTTTCCTGCATCCTTGGTGAACCTGGATGATTCCATGTGTTCAGATAAAGACACGTCCTGCTTCTCGTTTGTAATTTTCCACATTGCATCTCATCGCTGCAACAAATCATTTGACGTCTCCGCAGAGAGCTCACTTGACCTCTGACTGGCATCAATTGCTTTCCACCGCCGCTGACTTCAACACAGTCATAAGATCAAGAGCAGAAATAGTGAGACTGAGAATAAAACCTGGGAACTGAGAGTGGAGCTGGACGCGAGATCTAACAACAAATGAAGGACCTGAGAGTGAAAATGAGTTGTTATACTACTGGTTTTGTAAAACACCGATTGAATCCTGAGATCATACCAAATGACTCTTTCTAAATCAGTTTCTCTTTCCCTGTCTGGTTCAGTGTGACGGTACAGATCTGACTCCCAAGATCCAGGAGCTGAAATTCCAGTGCATCGTGTTTCTAAACATTCCCAGGTAGGTGACGACACAGGACACACAATGATGCTGTAGATTTAGCAAATTATGGAAAGTAGTTCTTGATTTGGAAGGTTCTACTATCTGAGGTTTATCAAGAAGGTCTGAGGCTGTACCGCTAAAATGCAGAAACTGTTTCTGAATAAAAGTTGGCCACCATCCTCGTCATAGTGATCTTCTTCCATGGTTCCCATTGCTTCTGCCACCATCTGCGGCTCACGCTGACACTTCTTCACTCTCTCAAAACTTTAATTTTGTTTTGGGGAACAGGAAGAACTTGCAGGAAGCCATAGCTGGTGAGTAGGACGGGTGGGATGATTAGTAAAGTCAAAAAAACTTTGTGCGTTCATTGGCATCATGGAAGGCACCACGATTCAGACCATTTGTTTGGAATGTTCTGTCTTGGACACCTCGAAACATTTCAGCAGAACTGGTGGACAAATCTACAAGCAAAACTCTGAGAATGTTGAACAAAACGCCACACATGCTGCCCTGACAGGTCTTCTTCAGTCCTGAACACCGTGGGCTCCATTGTGAAGACTGATGGTCATAGTTGTTCAGCCACCTTTGGCTCCCCATGACGATCCATGAAATGAAGATTGGCTCTGGCCAGAATAAGACTTGTAGAAGACTCTTAAATGTGGCAAGAGCACTGGAAAACTTGGAAGACCTTGGAGATATTGGCCGAATTTAAAATGAGACACAAAATGACAAAATGAAGACACAAAATGACAAAAATGAGACATGAAATGACAAAAACGAGACACAAAATGACAACGAGACAGAAAATGATAAAAATGAGACACAAAATGACAAAATCGAGATACAAAACGATAAACGACTCTGTAAACGTGGCAAGAGCACTGGAAGACCTTGGAAGACTTTGGAAGACCTTGGAAGACCTTGGGAGACCTTGGAAGATGCTGGGAGATGGTCAAATTTAAAATAGAAAAGTTTTTTTATCTTTTTATGGACACATTTATGGAACTTTTTGACGGCATCTTGTTCGTCATGATGCCTGTCAGGTCCCACTAAACACCAGGCTGTCAGTGTCATCTGTCGCTTTTCCTGTCCTGACTTCTATTATTCATTATTGTTCAGGTTTTATACTCTGACTGAAGCTGTTGACGTCAATCCTCCCACATGAATCAATAAAAGCAATTCATTAGCTGAGTGGTTGGAATCTCTGCTGTGATAATCCGAACCTTCACGCTGTTTTGGAGACCCAGATGTTGTGTATTTCTACCTGTGTGCAGGTACTGTGCTGGCACCATGCCGTGGGGAAACACAGGCGACCATCGCGACTTCGAACCTCAGCGCCATGACGACGGCTGCATCGAGGTCATCGGCTTCACCATGGCCTCGCTGGTAAGAAAAAGATCGAAGGGAAGCAGCAGGAACAGAGCAACAGCGCAGGATTGTTCCCATGTGGTCAGGGTGTGAATCTCTCTTTTGTCCACCAGGCGGCGCTGCAGGTTGGAGGTCATGGAGAGAGACTTCACCAGTGCAGAGAAGTTGTCCTAACTACCTTCAAGACCGTACCTGTTCAGGTGACTGTTACCAGAGGTTGAATAAGACTTTTTGAGCTCTATTTTACCAGGATTGTCAAGCTTAGGTGTCTGAACCCTCCTGTTGTCCTCATTTCAGGCACCAAAACATATTGTTTCCTTGTCTGAAAAAAATCCCAAAATTCAGCAAAAATTTCCCTAAATTTATAAAAAATTTGCAAAATCTATTTTTATTCCTATCTATATTCTGAATGTTTATACTGTGGGGTTTGTTCATAGCCTGATTTATAGAACATGTTATTCCTAAAAGCATACCAGATGTTTTTTTCAGGCTGTTTAATTTGTAAGCAAAGTGAAACAATGGACCTCCTCACATCTGTTTCCTGAGACAGGTGTGTTGGAGAGGGATGAGCATCTTAAAGAGTTTCAAACACACAAAAAAAGCTCCTGAGTGCAGATTATGATTTTATGATCCTTGTCCATTATGACAGATTGTCTTCTTTCATCAATGGCTTTGTTCCCTTTCCATATCAGCATATTTCTCTTGGGATATCAACATCTGGCAGCTGGAAGACTTTGGAAATGTGTATATTTTTGAAAAGCAGTTCAGCTGTCAGAAAGCGTCATTGGTGTAGTTTTTTGTCTCGTTTTTCGTCATTTGTTGTCTCTTGTTTCGTGTCGTTTGTCTCATTTTTGTAATATTTTGTCTTTTTTTGTCTGATTTTTGTTATTTTGTTCATAAAGTAAAACACTGTGTCTCGTTTTTGTCATTTTCTGTCTCGGTTTTGTTATTTTTTGTCTCGGTTTTGTCATTTTCTGTTTCATTTTTGTCAATTTGGTCTCGTTTTTGTCGATTCCTGTTTTATTTTTGTCGTCTGTTTTGTTTTTGCCATTTTGTGTCTTGTTTTTGTCGTTTTGTGTCTCGTTTGTGTCATTTTTGTCGTTTTGTGCCTGTTTTTGTCATTTTGTGTCTCATTTTTGTCATTTTGTGTCTCGTTTTTGTAGTTTGCTGTTTCGTTTTTTGTCATTTTTTGCCTCATTTTTGTCCGGCCCACTTGAGATCAGATTGGGCTGAATGTGGAACCTGATACCTGTGCTCTAATTAATTATCGGTTTGTCCTCATTCGTCACACAGGTGGACGGAGAACCCTGCCGACTGGCTCCATCAACGCTCCGCATCTCCCTCCGAAATCAGGCCAACATGGTCCAGAAGAGCAAGAGGCGAACCTCAGTACCACTGCTCAACGAGTGAGTCACACACACACACACATAGAAACACACACATAGAAACACACACACACAAACACACATAGAAGCACACACACAGAAACACACACACACAAACACACATAGAAGCACACACACAGAAACACACATAGAAGCACACACACAGAAACACACACACAGAAACACACATATAGAGCAGGCCAGCAGTGCTGTAAAAACCCGGCTTGCACTGAGTGACTCATTCAGTCTGTTTAGTGGGAGCTGACATTCAGTCCTCAATCCACAACCAGAGGAGGGATACGTAACGTTAAATACAACCAGAGGAGAGATATGTAACGTTAAATACAACCAGAGGAGGGATACGTAACGTTAAATACAGCCAGAGGAGGGATACATAACATTAAATACAACCAGAGGAGGGATACGTAACGTTAAATATAACCAGAGGAGGGATACGTAACGTTAAATACAGCCAGAGGAGGGATACATAACATTAAATACAACCAGAGGAGGGATACGTAACGTTAAATATAACCAGAGGAGGGATACGTAACGTTAAATACAGCCAGAGGAGGGATACGTAACGTTAAATATAACCAGAGGAGGGATACGTAACGTTAAATACAGCCAGAGGAGGGATACGTAACGTTAAATACAACCAGAGGAGGGATACGTAACGTTAAATACAACCAGAGGAGGGATACGTAACGTTAAATATAACCAGAGGAGAGATACGTAACGTTAAATACAACCAGAGGAGAGATACGTAACGTTAAATACAACCAGAGGAGGGATACGTAACATTAAATACAACCAGAGGAGGGATACGTAACGTTAAATACAACCAGAGGAGGGATACGTAACGTTAAATACAACCAGAGGAGGGATACGTAACGTTAAATACAACCAGAGGAGGGATACGTAACGTTAAATACAACCAGAGGAGGGATACGTAACGTTAAATACAACCAGAGGAGGGATACGTAACGTTAAATACAACCAGAGGAGGGATACGTAACGTTAAATACAACCAGAGGAGGGATACGTAACGTTAAATACAACCAGAGGAGGGATACGTAACGTTAAATACAACCAGAGGAGGGATACGTAACGTTAAATACAACCAGAGGAGGGATACGTAACGTTAAATATAACCAGAGGAGGGATACGTAACGTTAAATACAACCAGAGGAGGGATACGTAACGTTAAATACAACCAGAGGAGGGATACGTAACGTTAAATACAACCAGAGGAGGGATACGTAACGTTAAATATAACCAGAGGAGGGATACGTAACGTTAAATATAACCAGAGGAGGGATACGTAACGTTAAATATAACCAGAGGAGGGATACGTAACGTTAAATATAACCAGAGGAGGGATACGTAACGTTAAATACAACCAGAGGAGGGATACGTAACGTTAAATACAGCCAGAGGAGAGATACGTAACGTTAAATACAGCCAGAGGAGGGATACATAACATTAAATACAACCAGAGGAGGGATACGTAACGTTAAATATAACCAGAGGAGGGATACGTAACGTTAAATACAGCCAGAGGAGGGATACGTAACGTTAAATATAACCAGAGGAGGGATACGTAACGTTAAATACAGCCAGAGGAGGGATACGTAACGTTAAATACAACCAGAGGAGGGATACGTAACGTTAAATACAACCAGAGGAGGGATACGTAACGTTAAATATAACCAGAGGAGAGATACGTAACGTTAAATACAACCAGAGGAGAGATACGTAACGTTAAATACAACCAGAGGAGGGATACGTAACATTAAATACAACCAGAGGAGGGATACGTAACGTTAAATACAACCAGAGGAGGGATACGTAACGTTAAATACAACCAGAGGAGGGATACGTAACGTTAAATACAACCAGAGGAGGGATACGTAACGTTAAATACAACCAGAGGAGGGATACGTAACGTTAAATACAACCAGAGGAGGGATACGTAACGTTAAATACAACCAGAGGAGGGATACGTAACGTTAAATACAACCAGAGGAGGGATACGTAACGTTAAATACAACCAGAGGAGGGATACGTAACGTTAAATACAACCAGAGGAGGGATACGTAACGTTAAATACAACCAGAGGAGGGATACGTAACGTTAAATACAACCAGAGGAGAGATACGTAACGTTAAATACAACCAGAGGAGGGATACGTAATGTTAAATACAACCAGAGGAGGGATACGTAACGTTAAATACAACCAGAGGAGGGATACGTAACGTTAAATACAACCAGAGGAGGGATACGTAACGTTAAATATAACCAGAGGAGGGATACGTAACGTTAAATATAACCAGAGGAGGGATACGTAACGTTAAATATAACCAGAGGAGGGATACGTAACGTTAAATACAACCAGAGGAGGGATACGTAACGTTAAATACAACCAGAGGAGGGATACGTAACGTTAAATACAGCCAGAGGAGAGATACGTAACGTTAAATACAACCAGAGGAGGGATACGTAACGTTAATCCAGCAACAGGTTTACCTCCAGAGACATTCTAATGCTGTGGTTTCCTTCTGCTGTGTCAGTTTGTGGATGTCCTCCAGGGATGAAGCAGAAATGTGACACTAACTCTCCTCCATCCCTGTAGCACTAATGACTCCATGTTTATCTGTCTATGGCTATAGCTACATGTAGAACATTTAACTCCAGGAATGTCTCTGTTCTGCTGTCAGTGTTTGTCTACTCACCTCTGGGCTTTTCTCCTCCTGTCTCTCCTCCTGTCCCTCCTCTTCTTTTCGTCTCGTCCTCCTTCATCTCCACTCCTTCGTTTCTCCAAACGCATGTCTGGGATCTTCTTGGTTTTTATTTATTATGTTCATTTGTTTACCTTTTCTCCTTCCTTTGTTTGCGTCCTCTCCTCTTTTTCATTTCCTCCTCTCCTCTCCTCTTTTCTCCTCTCCTTTGCTTTTCCATTTCCTTATTCTCTCCCTCCTCTTCCTCCTTTCTTTCTTTCCTTCTCTCTCCTCTCCGCCATACGTTCCTCTTCTCTTCCGTGTGCGTGTGTGTGTGCGTGGCGTGTGCGTGGCGTGTGCGTGGCGTGTGCGTGTGCGTGGCGTGTGCGTGTGCGTGGCGTGTGCGTGTGCGTGTGCGTGGCGTGTGTGTGGCGTGTGCGTGGCGTGTGCGTGGCGTGTGCGTGTGCGTGGCGTGTGCGTGGCGTGTGCGTGGCGTGTGCGTGTGCGTGGCGTGTGCGTGGCGTGTGCGTGGCGTGTGCGTGTGCGTGTGCGTGTGCGTGGCGTGTGCGTGTGCGTGGCGTGTGCGTGTGCGTGGCGTGTGTGTGTGCGTGGCGTGTGCGTGGCGTGTGCGTGGCGTGTGCGTGGCGTGTGTGTGTGCGTGGCGTGTGCGTCCGTAGCATTCAGAAGGTGTGTGCAGCTGATCTGCGCCGCCTCTCTGCTCCCCCCGACTCCTTCTCTGTGTAAGTACCTCAGCCCTCTGTCATGTATGTGCTCGTGTTCATGTGAGAGGATGGCGTGTTGTCGGTCCGGTTCAACCAATATTTCATATTCAGCAACATGTTATTGATCATACATGTTACATATCTACACTGTATTTAAAAAAATCTACAACCAGCTCTCCAGAACAGCATCATTGAATTTCACTGCATTGATTGTTTCTATATGTGACAAATAAATGTTCTGTTTTATATTTAGGGCTGCAGTGATGCTTTCATTATTAACTGGGTCAATCTGGGTATAAAGTGTCCAAATAGATACAAAAAGACAGAATAGATTCAATTTACAGTGATTTAAATGAAAAAAACAGAAACAAGACGACAAAAATGAGACAGAAAATGACAAAATCGACAGAAAACGTCAAAATCCAAACAGAAAACAACAAAATGGAGACACAAAATGACAACAAGACACGAAACAACAAAATTGAGACACAAAATGACAAAAACAAGACAAAAATGCGACTCGAAACAAAAAATTGAGACACAAAACTACAAAATCAAGACACAAAACCACAAAAAATGAGACAGAAGACAACAAAACCGAGACACAAAATGACACAAATGAGACATGAAACCATAAAAATGAGACATAAAAAGAGAAAAGTGAATAAATGAAATGAAAATGAATGGAAATACATAGAAGCACGTTTCCTAGAGAATTAATGATATTGGTCAAACCGTCTGTGTCGTGCTGATTGTGAGTCTTTGTTGTGTTTGGACTGAGAGAGGACGAGCGTCTGGCAGCATGCTGAAGCTTTCACTTCTTAACGTGCTTCTGCCTCTTGTCTTGGTCGCTGTCGTCCTTGTACCTCTGACTTTACCCCGAGTTCTGCTCTTGTTGCCCTGCACCAAGCCTTGGTTCTCACCTGATGTCCCCTGAAAAGCTGTCTGAGTGTCTCGTGATCTTTAACGACTCTGGAGAGCGTCCAGTTATCAGAAATGTTGAACCCAGTTATAAGCGGCAGGAAGTGAATGCTGTAAATGACGTTTCCAGAGCTCAGAACTGGTTTGTGATGCGTGTCCGTGTGTGTTTGTGCGTGCATGTATGCATATGTATGCCCGGGCATGTCTGAATCGTGTGTGTGCACATACATGCACTTGCGTGTGTTTGTTTTCCAGTCCTCACGCAGTTCCGGACCGCCTCCGCCTTCGAGTGAACCGGATCAGCCTCCAGGAGTACGACCGGCTGCAGTACGACAAGGAGCGGCTGCGAGACATCTGTAAGGATTCTGTGTGGTCTGGTACTGTTAAAAATCTGTTTCACAGTCCTGCAACTAAAGTATTATGCCAAAAATGACATTAAAAATGGCCAAAATGATGTCAGTATTTTCCCAGGATGATTTGAAATGAGTCCAGGGAGACTAACGTTTGTCCAAAATTACAAAAAAAGTCCAAAATTACTTTAAATTTCTTCAAAAAGTCACTGGAGGCAGGAGAGAGTTTTCCAGCTGATGGAAGAAGACTGTTTTCTAGAGTAGCCCCAAACATGACCTGGTTCATTTGCCCTTTTGTTGTTTTGTGTCTCATTTTTGCCATTTTGTGTCTTTTTGTTGTGTTCATTGTATTCTTCAGTTAATGTACCTTTAGTGGTATCAGGCATTAAATTGAACAAGAAACTGTAATAAACAAGGGTGATCTAATCATTTATTCCATGACTGTATATGAGGTCATAGAGTGTAAATACACACTGGAAAAAATGCTCCTCTCAAAACAAGGAAAAAAAACTTTTTTCAAGGAACTTTTACCTTGAAATAAGTGAAAAAATCTGCCAATAGAACAAGTGAAAAATGGCTTGGTAAGATTTCTTGAAATAAGATATGATATTTAGAATATTGAGATCTTAAAATTAGCTGGAAAACTTATTTTAAGCTCTATTTTACCAGGATTGTCAAGCCAGACATGATGAAAAAATAGCAGTTTTTCACTCAAAAGTAGATTTTTGCTTTCATGTAACCTCCTAATCTGAGATGTATTGGACTTATTTTGAGTTTTCTTGTAAAATTCAACTCAAAACAAGATATTTCAGATACATTGTCTTAAAACAAGTCCCTCCTTCTGCTGAAATGTCTCTTGTTAAGTGAATTTATCTTAAATCTAGTGGGATGAAACATTTTGACTAAAAATAAGACAGACTTGGTACGATGTTGAGTTTTTGCAGTTGTGTCTTCAAATCTTCTTCTGCTGCCACAGAGTGACTAAAACTGAGGTTCAACTTCCATGTCTGACCTAAATTTCCTGTGTTTTCCAGCCATCCCAGTGGGAATAGTGGTGGTGAGAGGAGACTGTGACCTGGAGACATGCAGACTTTATATCGACAGATTACAAGATGTGAGTCTCCATCTTCATCTTTTCAATGTTTGCTCCTCTGTTTCTTCATTCTCTGGGTTATTTATGGACGATAAGCGCTGAGCTGTGTGTCTCATGTGGGAAACTAACCGAGTTAAACATCTGTGCGACTTTCTCTGGATGTAAATGCTTTGGCTGTTTGTTAACCTTGAAACCTGTCTGCTGTGCTTGCTAGGACTTACACCAGGCGCCACCTACTGGCCACAGAGTGCACTATCAGGTACACAGTGTGACCTCCGGGTGTCACTCTGCAAGGGTAGAACAAACACGGCAACATTGGGACAATTATGGAACAGTTTAGATGTTTCTAGGTGTGTGGGCAGCTCCTTGAAGAACTCTCACAGTTACATGTGGAGAGTTTAAGGACAAGATAAAAACAATAAACGGCCTTTGGTCTTTACAGACTGACACCCATGTTGAGGACAATCCTGTCTTTCCACACTAGAATGACTTCCCTGAACACCTGAATCAGTCTGTAAACAGACTGTGTACGCTGTCGTTGTCCTGGATGTCTCTGTCTTGTTATTTCCTGTCCATGAGGCTGTTGTTAATGTAGCTGATGGCTCAGTAGAAGGCCGATAAGGATCACAGCGTCTGTCTTTTGTCTCCAGGATGAGAGCAGAGGAATCCCCAGGACCAGTTCCACCAGTAGACTGTCTCCCAACTGGAGCTTCTTGGACTGTGAGTCACAGAATAGTGCTTTATAGAGATGTTACACCTAATGAATAAATGAATGAATAAATAGCTCTTAATCACAATCAGAGTTCACAATCATTTCTACTCAGATTCCCCTCCAGGGTACATATTTTTATATTCTTTGTGTGTGTTTTATGGCCTGTAATGTCCTGATTTATTCATCTGTGTCCACTTCACTGAAGTGCTCATTAAAGCTGTTTCATTTTATTTGTGAATCACTTTGTTTCTTTTTTAAACACGCTTACGTAGTTGAATTAAACCCCGTAAAACCCACTATAACACAAATACAACATCAGTTTTTTATTATTTTTTTGAAATTATTGTTGCTATATCTATTTATGTATTTTTATGTGTATATATATATACGTATGTATGTATGTCTACATATAATTTTTTCTCATTTTCTTTTGTATATTTGGGTCTTCCAGGGTTAAAAGTAAAACCAGATAAAGTATTGAATAAACTCTGACATTGTTCTCCAGGTGATCTTGTACATTGATTAAAGCTATTTACTAAGGTGTGTGTATGTGTGTTTTTCTCTGCAGCCACATCAGCTGACCGCTTCTATCGCATCGACAAGGCTCAGGTACACACTTTACCTTCTGGACAGTTTGTGCTGCTCAAGCTGTTAAAAACACGTTCAGAGATCACTGCATTTCTGAGTTTCATTTGATGATTCTGCTCTTGTGTTTGCAGGAACACCTCCACTTTGTGACAGAAATCTGTCAGGACGAGGTGTTCATCCTGGACCATGAGGGTCCTGTGGTGAACCAGGGCTCGTCCACAGGGATGCCAGATCTGGTGGTGGAACCCACAGCAGGGTGAGTAGAGACTCACTGCTGTTTGTTTTGGTTTTTGTAGCTTAAGTTATCAGTCGGGGTTTTCCTGTTGGAGATTACAGGTTTTGAAAATTGGTCCAAAAATTGGACACAAAATGGCCGACTTCCTGTTGGGTTTTGGGTGTGGTTGTCAATTACGTTTTTGTGCATCTTGTTGAGTTACATATGTGAATCAAATTTCATACCTCTAGGTGACACGTACTGGCTGTAGTTCCTCTCTGATATTCTCCAGGTGGCGCTATGGAGCCATTTTGGGTCACACCGATGCAGTTTCCTCTAAAATATCACATTTTTCTGATGTGTGTGCAAAGTTTCACACGTTTTCAAATATTTTTAGGTCTTTAAAAGTCCAAATGAAACGTCCGCCAACGAAAGAAAAAGAACGAGATGAAACATAATTCCTTGCATTCCAGTAGAGACCCTTCATTTAATGATGAAACAAGATTTTATCTGCAAAATCTGATCACATTTTAACCCCCCTTTCATGTGTATTTGCAGAGCTCCTCTGACGCTTGAAGAACAAGGTATAAAACACACACACACTTACAATAACTACATTAAAATCTGGCTTTCAGCTTTGGTTTAGGGTGTTCCTGTTTGGAAAGTTGGAAAGATGTTTCTTTCATAATATTGTTTCACTTTTCCTTCACATCCCGTCAAAGTATGACTCAGCAGGAACATCTGCACTTCCAGCTTGTTTTTATCTCGCTCAGAAATCTCCACGTTCCTTGAGGACATTGCAGGGCTTGGAGGTTTAGTTCTGTCCACACTTCAGAACAGTAACTCCTTTTAGCTGGAAGTGTTTGTCTGTAGATGGGAGAACTGGTGGGTGTTTCCTCTTGACTCGTTGCCCGTCAGTAATAAGCTGTTGGAATGGCCGGGACTCTCCAGTGTCACAAACCTGTTGTTCCTCAACCTCACATGTTTGTTTGTCCACTTTCACTTTTAATTACACTCCAAGCCGCAAACAACGCCGGCGTCCTGCTGTTTTTTCTTCTTCTAGCGGGTGTTTCGTTTTAACCCTCGTGTCGTCCTGCGGATCAAACTGACCCGTTTTAAAGTTCGAAAATGTGGAGGAAAAAAATATTTTCACAGTGAAACTTCTGATTGGTTGATTTTTATGTGAATGTTCTTAAAGAAAATATTAGAAGTCTTACTGATAAATATGGAATCACTTTAGATATTTTTAGGATTTTTTTGGAAGATTTGTACTCGTTTTTGAAAATATTTACAAGAATATTTTTGCCAAATTTGGGGGATTTTTTTAAACATGAAACTTTTAAGGAATTATTGGAATTTTCTTCCTGAAGGTTTTGCAAATTTTCATAAACTTGGGGAATTTTTTTGCAGGATTTCTGGATTTTTTTCAGACGAGGAAACAGTATTTTTTGGTGCCTGTAAATGAAGACAACAGCAGGATTAAATTCAGTCTTCAGTCCACACTTGCAGATCCAGTAGTTGTGAAGCTCTTCTATTTATTCTGAAATCCTGCTCCATAAAAGCTTCCTCTGAGGTCACTGAATATTTTGAGATTAGTTTGATGGCTGGAGACAAGAGAAGTTTTCTGCTCCAGAGAAGAAACGTTGGCCTTCACCTGCCTGGATTTGGAGGAAAGTGAAGCAAAGTTCAGGAGAGCAGAGTCTCTGCAGGAACCCTCAGAGGAAACTGTGTTCATCTCAGACACCTGCATTGTTTGGCTCACTGAAGTGAAAACACACAAACACAGTTGTTGTGTATCTGGAGTAGAAATCCCTGAAGTCTATGCACTGAGGCAGGAATCTGCAGAGAACAGTGTGATTCTACAGACGTGTGGAGAGGGAAAATAGGACAAGTCCACAGAAATCTGCACATCAAAGCTCTGTCCTGTCCTCTCTGTCTCATTTTTTGTTTAATTTTTGTAATATTTTGTCTTGTGTGTGTTGTCTTTTTTGTCTGCCTTTGTCGTTTTGATCATAAACTAAAACACTATATGATTGATGACTAAATGTTGTGTTCCTTTGTAGACTGTGATCTGGAGATGATGTTGTCACATGATGATGGTCTGTGTGTGTTTATATTGATTGATTGTGTTTATTTGTGCAGTGCTGCTGACTGCTGCCAGCTCTGGGGATCTCCCAACGGTACGTCTGCTTTCACACTCCAACATGGACGACTGACGGGGAATGAGCAATAAGAACCGGTTTCTCCTGTTTGTGTCTTCATATCACCTTCCTCCAGCTAATAAAAACATGACGCAGCACAAAGTCAGTTCAGGAAACCATGGTTCAGGTTTTACCAGCAAAACTTGAACATGTTGGAGCTCCATTTTCTACTGAAGATACTGTCTTTGTGACTGTTATGACTTAAAGTTGCTCTGAAATGAGGTAAAGTTGCTCTGAAATGAGTTAAAGTTGCTCTGAAATGAGTTAAAGTTGCTCTGAAATGAGGTAAAGTTGCTCTGAAATGAGGTAAAGTTGCTCTGAAATGAGGTAAAGTTGCTCTGAAATGAGGTAAAGTTGCTCTGAAATGAGGTAAAGTTGCTCTGAAATGAGGTAAAGTTGCTCTGAAATGAGGTAAAGTTGACCTACTAGTTGCTGGAAATGTTCCTCTGTACCCCTATGGAGATATTCCATTAAAAATCAGCTGTTTCCAGCTAGAACACTCATTTACCACATTAATAATGTCTACACTGGATTCATCATTCATTTCATGTGATCTTCATTGAAACAAAACAGGTTCTTTTTCCCAAAATCAGGACATTTGTAAGTGAGCCCAAACAAAGTGTAACCTGATTTTGATGTTCAACTGGTTTGTGTCCCTCCAGTTGTCAGAGTGTGTGGGTCAGGGTGTGAGTCTGCTGGTCAGAGACTCTGGAGGCTGTTCAGCGTTACACATAGCAGCTCAGAACGGACACACACACCTGGTCAGCTACATCCTGCAGCAAGGTGAGATCGGTTACAGAGCTGGACCTGCTTTTAGATAAGTCATGTGTGTCGCAGTAAACAAACGCCTTCTACGCTTGTTATTGTCGTTTCGTTTTTGTCATTTTGTGTCTCGGTTTTGTCATTTTATGTCTTGGTTTTGTCATTTTGTGTCCAATTTTTGTCGTTTTCTATCTCGTTTTTGTCATGTTGTGTCTCATTTTTGTAATATTATGTGCTGTGTTTGTTGTTTTTTGTCTTTTTTTGTCTGACTTTTGTCATTTTGATCATAAATTAAAACACTCATGATTCATTTCTAGATGACTAAATGTTGTGTTCCTTTGTAGACACTCTGTGGTCTGGAAGTTGTAATGTGGAAATGATAAACTGAGGCTGAATGTTGCTGAAATTGAACTTATTTATCTTAACAAATTTCAGGTTGTTCATGATGTTTTGTAAAAAGATAATTCTTTAAATGTGAATATTGTATAATGTACTTTTTGCACTAAAACAAAGGAACCATTAGGAGTTGTGGTTATTTATAATTTATTATGCTGTGATTTTACTGGAGATCAGATTGAGCTGAATGTGGAACTGAACTAGAATGATCTTAACACTCCTGCTTCATTTTAAAAGAGTAAATCTGCCTTAAAAACATCCAGTGTTGCTCATATTTCCTGTTTGTCTCTCCTCAGGGTCTAAGGTTCTTCTGGATTTGACAGACAGAGAGAAGTACGATGCTACTTTATTTTTTATTTTTTTAGATTAACCCTCCTGTTGTCTTCACTTATGGGCACCAAAAAATATTGTTTCCTTGTCTGAAAAAATCCAAAAATTCTGCAAAAAAATTCCCCAAATTTCTGAAAATTTGCAAAACCTTCAGGAAGAAAATTCCAATAATTCCTTAAAAGTTTTCCTTAAAAGTTTTCTTTAAAAAAAATAATAAATCTCCCAAATTTGGCAAGAAAATTCTTGTAAATATTTTCAAAAAATGAGTAAAAATCTTCCAAAAAATCTTTAAAATATCTAAAGTGATCCCATATATATCAGTAAAACTTCTGTTTTCTTTAAGAACATTCACAAAAAATCAACCAAAATCCAGTGAATTTCACTGGATTTTGGTTGATTTTTTTGTGAATGTTCTTAAGAAACATTTTTAATATTTCTTTTTTTTCCACTAAAAAATATTCAAAGATTTCCCAAAAATGTTAAAAATGTGGACATCAGAAGTTTCACAGTGAAAATATATATTTTTTCCACATTTTCAAACTTTAAACCGGGTTAATTTTGACCTGCAGGAGGGTTAATAATTGGTTGAAGTCATCCTTCTTGTGCATGGCAACAGCTCAGTTCCTCTTTATTTCCTCTCTGTTTTAGTGTGGTTTTCCTGACGCTTGTCTGTTCTGGTAAATGTGTGTTTTCAGAGGGGATACCGCCCTGCACAAAGCCGCCTCAGAGAAGCAGCATGCGGTGTGTCGGCTGCTGGTGGAGGCCGGAGCGTCGCTGGAAAAGACCAACTTCCAGGTAGGTTCTTCCCGTAAGTCCGGCTGAGTCACATCAGAAAGCAGCTTAATGATCTACAGGGAAGAAGTGATTTACGGCTTCAAGGGCGTGTCTCCTTTCATATCGCAGCACGCTGTTTCGTTTAGCAGAAGTCATCACAACCAATACAGAAACCAAAGCACACAAAATGGATAAAACAGGGGGGTCCAACATGAGGCCCGCGGGCCAAAACTGGTCCTCCAGAGGGTCCAGTCCGGCCCTCAAAGTGGAAAAATTACAGAGAAGACATTAACTGCAGATTGTAAATTAGTAAAACTATTAATTTAAACTAATTTCTAGACCATGACAAGTTGTTTGGATCATAAAGTAAAATACCCTGTCATTCAGTTCCAGATACCTGTGATAAAAATGTGCAGTTGTGGTTCTTTACAGGTTGTTATGCTGTGATTTTACTGGTCACTGCAGATCAGATTGGGCTGAATGTGGAACTGAACTAAGATGAGTTGGACTCCTCTCAGATAAACACAGCCGACATCTTCTTAGGTGTGTTTTTAGGCTTTTTTTGTCTCCTGTTTGATTGTAGCCTGTGAGGAGTGATAAGAAAAGTACAGAGGCAGAGAGAGAAGGAGGAAAGAGGATGTTGAAACTCTAAAATGGGATTTTTGCCATTTACGATACCAGTGAAAAGTTTCAGGTCACTAAAGACGCTTTTCCACTCACACCTACTGGACTCGACTGGGTTTAGGTGGTTTTTTGTGAACCGTCAGAGCCCAGGTTGGGAAGCACTGAGTTAGAACATAAATGTGTTGAAATGAAGCAGGATGACCTTTAAATCGTCTGTCCACCAGGGGAAGACGCCGGCAGAGCAAGCGGAGGGAGACTCTGAGCTGGCCACGTACCTGAGCTCCCAGCAGAGTTCATCTGGTAACCATGAAGACCTGGAGACGGCCGTCTGAGGCGCGACACACACTCTCACACACACTGTCTGGACTCCAACACACTCGTAGTGGAGACGACCGGGACAGGAAAGTGTTTCACAAACGACCCCAGTCTGGATCCGAGTCCATGAACTGCTTCAGCAGCACTGCAGTGACGATTTTAATGGTCAACTATTTATTTGTATTTATTTATTCATATTCTATTTATTGGTTGTGCTGATTGATTGATTGATTGATTGACTGATTGTAGGACTTTTAACGGTTCAGGATGCAAGTGCAATTTGACCAGCCGTCACACGTGGTGAGTTCACCTGCTGGACTCACGGAAACACGTTTCTTATCTTGTAAGGGATTTTACTCAGTAGGACTCCTACAGTGTCCATTAAGCATTTAAATAGCAAGAAACAGTAAAAGTTCATCCCTTAAAACCTGCGTGCCAAAGACATTGCACCGATGTCGTGTCATATCCAGTCCAGAACTTTAGTAAAGACCCAACACATGACTCCACGTCCTCCCAAACCTTTCAAACTGTCTTTAACACCAAATTATGCAACGATGACGTGTTTATCACAAGCCGCTTCATTCGATGAGTCACCAGAAGTTACAGAAAGCACAGGAAGTGGTTCAACATATCGCCCAGAAACTGTCCCAGACGACCACACAGGTTTATAGGAAGGACTCGCAGTAGATGTTAAAGAGTCCCTGCTGTGGGTGTTTTGTGCCCCATCATTAGGTTCCTTTGGTGAGGTGGTGTGGACGTTTTCCAGAGCAGCCGAGGATCAGCGTAGAACCAACGGCTCCAACTGCAGCCCAACAGTGAGTTATCTGGGGAAGCAGGCAGCGAGGAACTTCCAAATTCTACACAAGACCAATTACAAATTCATCTCCTTGGACAGCACCGTTTTAAAAGCATTTTAACCCTCCTGTTGTCTTCATTTATGGCACCAAAAAATATAGTTTCCTTGTCTGAAAAATATCCAAAAATTCAACAAAAAATTTCCTCAAATTTCAGAAAATTTACAAAATCTTCACAAAGAAAATTCCAATAATTCCTTAAAAGTTTCCCTTAAAAGTTTTTTTTTTTAAAGGCAAAAAAATTCTTGAAAATATTTTCAAAAATGAATAAAAATCTTCCAAAAATTCCTAAAAATATCTAAAATGATTCCATATATATCAGTAAAACTTCTAATATTTTCTTTAAGAACATTCACATAAAAATCTACCAAAATCCAGTGAAATTTGCTGGATTTTTTTGTCAATGTTCTTAAAGAAACATTTCTTTTTATTTCCACCAAAAAATGTTCACAAATTTCCCAAAAACGTTGAAAATGTGGACATCAGAAGTTTCACTGTGAAAATATATTTTCAAACTTTAAAGCGGGTAAATTTTGACCCGCAGGACGACATGAGGGTTAAAATGTGACAGCGGCTCCACAAAGTCGTCAAAAGAATCTTTAGCTGAAGTTAAAAGGTGATTCGGCGTCATGCGGCCACTTCAGTCCCAGTTTGGTCTTTTCTAAGGATTCCTCCTCGTCAGTATTTTCTCTTTCGCTTCCCTCATCCATGTGTCGTCTCGCTGGTTTGAGTATTAAAGGTTCATTATTTTTGTTGTTTTTTGGCAAACTGCTGACATTAAACTCCACTTTTCAACATTCTAAACATTTATTATGCCAAACATTATGCAAGTTTCGCCCTCAGAATTGTATTTTAGTAGAAAGTATCTCCTAAATATTACATTTTATTGACAAAAGTACTTTTAATTTGGGCTTTTTTGTGTGTATAATCACTAAATAACTTTAAAAAGCGACATTTGCATCCAGACAATAGAGAGACGACGTGATGAGAAGAGAACATAGAAAAGATTCGTTCATTCATAGAGGAGGGTAAAAATGCCTAAACTGTTGTTTTCAGTGTCTCAGTTGTGAACATTTGCTTGTTTTCTTTGTCATCTTTGTCGGTAAATTTGCTTTTTTGTGTGTTTTTTTGGTCCAGATTGGGGGAATGTAAGAGACGGTTGTCACTATTTTCTGACATTTTATGAGGATGATGTTAATCTAGAACAGAAAGCAACGAGCAAATGGAAAAATCTGTCCGACTTGTGTAACGTGTTGCCATCCGAGTAGTTTTTTTTAGTCATGAATGAACCAAATGGGACCAGTATGGAGGGAACAAACCTGTTTAGTTTAATGAAACTTTGAAGGAATTATTGGAATTTTCTTCCTGAAAGTTTTGCCTATTTTCTGAAATTTGGGGAATTTTTTTTCTGATTTTTTTGGATTTTTTCTGAAAAGGAAACAGTATTTTTTGTTGCCCGTACATGAGGACGACAGGAGGATTAAATAATGCATCATCAGTAAACCTGTGACTTTCAGACAAACTGCCAGCAACAGATAGTTTAACTTTTCATAGAGTAGTTTGTCTCGACCCAGCAAGGCTTTTCACATGCTGTGTGTCCGTGTGTGTGTGTGTGTGTGTGTCTGTCTGTGTGTGTGTCTGTGTGTGTGTGTGTTAATGCGACTCATTCCATATCATCTGAACAGAAACGTCAGTCCGTGTTCGTTCGTTTGCAGCGTTTATCCGAGAAGAGAATAGAAAAATCTGAGCCATATTCAATGCAATATGAATAGATGACGTCTCTTTTGCATTTCTCTATTAATCGTTTACATTACATTAATGTTTGAACACAGTCGACCATTTAGCACCGAGGAGTATTGAATGTGCAATTTTACTTCAGTGCTGGTTGGGTTTATGATTGTCTTGTTTTTTTTTTTCTTTTGCGTGCATGTATGTCAGTGCTTTGAGGATTCTTTTGGTATAACCTGTTGTAAACTAAATTCATATTTACGGTAGGAAATGCTTCCCATGTATTTGCAGGGACTAAAAGAGGAGCCATCGTAGAAGTCGGGCTGCGAAAACACAGCATCAGTGTTACTCGTTTCTTCTTTTTCTGTCAAAATTTAGCGATTTTCATCATTTAATCCTTTACGAACCGACACTTGAATCGAAAGAAAGCATGTACAATATCTCTTCGAGTCAATTATACAAACAAAAGTTTGAATTCTATATTGTGAAAGTAAAATAAACTTAGACTTTGACTACAAACTCAGGAAGAATTTCATATTTAGTCAAATTAATGTTTTAAATTCTCCCCGTTTAAGCGAGTAGTTTCTGTTCCGAACTTGAAGACTTTAGGAAACATTAAAACTTTGTGATTGCAAACTGCCTTACTTTCATGGACTCCATAGACTCACCCACAGTTGGACCAGTGGGTGGCGCTATCGTTTGTCACCCACTGGTTCTATTGTGGGCAAACGTGACCAATCAGGGCTGGATCTGACTGAGAACTCAGAGACTCTATTCACAGTGATAGAACAGTGACCAACGGTAACTTTATCGTCTTTTTTTCACTAAATGGGACCAGAATTTACTGAATGAACATCATGGAGTCTTCAGAAAGACTTCAAACTGGCAGTTTAGAGCGTAAACTCATGAAGAAAATGTTTAGTGAGGGAACAAATGAAGTGAGAAAAAGGGTCGTTTTCTCATAGACTTCTGAACAAGCTGACTTCTTTTTACAACCAGAGGAGTCGCCCCCTGCTGGCTGTTAGAAACAATGCAGCTTTAAGGCGGCGGGACCGTGGTCGGTCGTGGATTCAGCATCCCGAGAGACAAACAGTCATTAGCTCACACTGAAACACAAGTAAAATACCGGTGAAAATGTAAAACTGTAAATCTGACTTAAGCTTGGGAGCCGTAATGAAGTTAGCAAATGTAGCATAATCCAACATGGCAGCAAAGGTAAACAAAGCTGTATGATAGCGCTGCGTGACGACGTATTCATCCGCTCCACTCGCCAAAAGTTCCACATAACCAGTTCCAACGTAACGACGAAACGCCGTAAGTCGAGGATGTCGTAAACCGAGGACCTCCTGTACAAGAGCTAATGTTTCTTGATCCATTGAGGCGTTCTTTTTTTAAAACCCTGCTCTATTTTTTCTACTGTAGAGGCTAAGCCAATGCTTAAAGGCCGTGAAATGTTTCACCAGGACTTAAATAACTGATGCGCCGACAAACTTTATCGCATGTGATGAAGACAGCCCGAGACATTAGCTTGTGTTTCAATAATCTGTGCATTTATTGCTCCACAGCAGTCGTAATCCAACATTCTTCATCTCAAACAAACAATTCACCACGACCGTTCAAAACTGTTCTACCTTCCAGGCAGAAACACCTGCCCAGACAAACATTGGTTCCTACTTATAACGTAGCACTCATTGGCTCCTACATCTACATTGAGGTGTGCTGTTATGTTAGCGCCACCTAGCACAGGAAACAACCTCTAACTGCAGCAGAATCAGTATTATCGCTAAAATTGTTGTTTCCATTTCTTATTTAAGGTTGGTCATGAGTTGGTACATGCTGATAATGAACATGTTTTCTCATTCTACTTAGCTGTACAGAAAATGATGCTTAAGACAGAAAGTTTGATCAAAGCTGTAGGCGAGGTGTTAATGCTCTCATTTATGGGGATTGAATTAAAATATATGTAAACAACATACAGTTGTTTAAACATTTTCTGCCTGATATAAAGTTAAATAACATGTTGACTGATAAAAAGTGAAGTAATGATGGTCCTAAACTAAACATTTTAATCCTAAACAGTCTTTTGATTAAAAAAATATGGAAAATTGTCCTAATTTCATGAATAAACAGACATTTTTCGCCTTTATAGCAGCTTTACCAGTAAAGTATTTGTGTTTTATGATGGAGACTTCTGCGATGGCTGCTACCGTCCACTGTCCAACACCTAGACCTTCCTCTGGGGATTATAAAATAGACAAAATGTGTATAAATGAACTCCTGAACTGTCTGTGAATGGTGACGACATTTTCTATGAAGTGTGCTAATAAGCTAGCCCGTTCTGAACGACAAACTCACGCTTCTGATCTTTCTATTGAGTAGAAACACGACTTTGTATTAAAGTGTCTCATCAGCGGTGGTTATGCATGGCATTTTCTTACTTCCTTGGGATTATTTTCTAGTAACGGCATAAAAAATGTCATTATTGTCGTTTAAACTATTAATTCTTATAGTTTGAAATGATTTCTATCTGAGTTTCTTCAAAGGTTGGGCATGTTTTGGGTGTTTTTTGTTCCTTTTGCTTTTGTATTTCTTTTTCTGCTGATGATGATGGGATTACTTGAAGTTGTTTTATTTTATTCATTCGTTAAAAGAAGATGTGATGCTGTAGTTTTTGTGTCTGACCTTGTTTCTTATTTCACTGATTGCTGCTACTTATTGCCGTCACTAAGCTGTTTCTTCGTTGATCTAGGCTGGAAAGCAGCTGAAGTCTTTTAAATTTAAACATTCAGAAGCAAAGGAGCTCAGAAGAGGCCTTACCCTTCAGGATTTCAACATTTTTATTCTTTTTTTTTAAAGAGAATAAACGTCAGCAGACTGACTCCAAACCACAGATTTATTAAAGTTAGATTAGTTTAGTAAATTTAAAGTTCATTAATGCAGAACAGAGTCAGTAATTCATCAAAAAGGACCATATATTATATACTGGTACTATATTTATAAACATCTCAATATGCTAACAGCTCTGTGAGACTAACTGGTTAGAGCTAAATGCAAGCTATAGCATAGCATGCTAACCTTCTCACAGTATTAAAAGCCTTTATACAGGCACATTAGCAGGAGGGACACATCTTGGTGTGATATCTTTAGTTTGAGTTATAAACCACACAGTTAAATAGTATTACAATGAATACGAACATTTAATCATAGAACACAATCATTTTCATAACAGCACAGCATAGAACTCATAAATTTAAATATAAAAGCCTGATTGGTGGACGGGCGCTAAGCTGTTAGCATGGCTAAAGCATACAGACACCGTTTAACCCTCCTGTTGTCCTCATTTACAGGCACCAAAAATATGTTTCCTTGTCTGAAAAAAATCCAAAAATTCAGAAAACAATTCCCCAAATTTCTGAAAATTTGCAAAACCTTCAGGAAGAAAATTCCAATAATTCCTTAAAAGTTTCCCTTAAAAGTTTTATTTTTTTTAAAAATGACAATAAAGAGAATCTGAATCTGAATCTCTAACATGTTGATGTGTAGCCAATGTAAGGTTAAGGCTAACATGCTAACGTTTTTTCTAGTGAGTCAGGAGCTTCATATTCAGGCTGATTGCTGCTGCAGTGAAACATGTTCCTGCTGGCTGTTAGCCTCTGACCTACATTACTGTGTAAAGAGAAAAAACAAACTGTGACGTAGAGATTTGTCAGATGTCTGTGAAGTCAAACAGTCGCTGAGTCACTTCTGGGAGTTTCCTGAAGCAGCAAACTGTTTGGAGTTTTACCTTCTGTCTTTCTCAACCAACAGAACATTTTTTGAATGTTTCTTTCTTCACCTGTAAATTAGGTTCAGAGTTGATGTTAAAACATTCGTAACCTTTGAAAAGGTTCCGATTAGCTGCTAAATGGACACTGTGGTGAGATGTTTAAATAGTCAGAGGGAACTTTCAGAGTTTATCAGTCAAACACAGCTGGAAATTCCAAACTTCAGTGTAAATAACGAGTCAGCTGACAACAAATGACACAAAAGAGACACAAAACAACAAAAATGAAACGCAAAATGACAAAAACAAGGCAAAAATTGGACAAAAATGACAAAAAACAGACACAAAACAACAAAAATGAGACAAAAAACCGAAAAATGAGACAAAGAATTCCAAAAACAAGAAAAAAAATTTAAAAATTAGACAAAAAATTACAAAAAAGAGACACAAAGCAACAAAAACAAGACACAAAGCAATAAAAGCTAGACAAAAAACAACAAAAACGACACACAAAACGACAAAAGGGAGAAAAAAATGACAAAAAGACAAAACAAAAAAACAAGACACAAAACAACAAAAATGAGACAAAAGTTGACAAAAGGAGACACAAAATGCCAAAAATTACACAAAAATTACAAAAAAGCGATGCAAAACAACAAAAACGAGACAAAAAATCCCCAAAATTACACAAAAAATGCCAAAAATTTGACAAAAAAATGACAAAAACGAGACAATACAAAAAAATGAGACACAAAATGACAAAAATTGGACAAAAAAGACACAACATAAAAGAGACAAAACAACAAAAACAAGACACAAAGCAACAAAAATGAAACACAAAACGACAAAAATTAGACAAAAATGCCAAAAAATTTGACCAAAAAATGACAAAAATGAGACAAAAAATGCCAAAACAAGACAAAAAAACGACAAAAAATTTGACAAAAAATGTCAGAAGAGTCAGAAAACAACAAAAACGAGACATAAAATGACAAAAACGAGACAAAACAGCCTTGATAAATCCACTTTATTTGTACCTGTAAAAAGATGCATTATTTTCTAGCAGCCCTTCATTGCGTCGATCATTTTAAACTTTTTTTTGACCCTATTTGTGACATTTGAGCAGCTTTGCGATGCCTGAAGGGTTCAAACATTCAGGGAATCACTAGAAACACATTCATCCATCATCTGTGGGACCCGCTGACGTTAACGACCAAATCACATCCTGAAAGTCAAACGTTGGGTCTGTTTTAACATCAGAGTGTTTGCCAGGCTTCAGGTTTAACGTACCGATGAATAGAGTCCAAATCCTTTACTGGTCTGTGTCACATGACTGGTTTATGAGTCACTCTGCAGACGTCTCATCACATCTGAAGGTGATTTCTGTGGGAAACAATGAAGACACTGTGGATTTTATTCCAGAACGTTCTTCAGTCACCTCAGTTTTAAATGCCAGCGAGGTTTCAAACTTCCTCCTGATTATATTCTTTTTTTCTTCCTCTTTTCTGGCAGCCCTCAGCTGGTAAACAGGGTGAATTTATCACATCAGTCAAAACGAAACCTGCTGTCATTTTCCTGTTTTTTCTAGAAGTGTCTGTGTGACGTTTAAAAAAAAATCCCCACTGTTTACTTTTTGTTTTCCAGACATAAAAACAAAAACCGGTATATAAATCTGAGAGATGGTAAAGCATGTCAGATTGTATATTTGTTTAAAACTTTAATACACAAAACAACAAAAAATGAGTCAAACATGGAAAAAACAAGGCAAAAATCCCAAATATTTTTAAAAAATAGCAAAAAAGAGGCACAAAACAACAAAAATGAACCACAAAACAAGAAAAACGAGACAAAAAAATGACAAAAATTTGACAAAAAATGTAAAAAATTTTACAAAAATGACAAAAAAGACACAAAACAATAAAAATGAGACACATAACAAAGCAACAAAAACGAGACAGAAAATGCCAAAAAATTAGACAAAAAAATGACAAAAGAGACACAAAACAACAAAAATGAGACACAAAACAAAACGACAAAAACGAGACAAAAAATGAGAAAAACAAGATAAAAAATGACAAAAAAGAGACACAAATTTTAGAATAAATAAGTTGGAACCTTCTTTTTTTTGTTGCTTTGTCACTTTCTTTCCCTTTCACTTTCAGTGTGAAATCTCAGCTAGTTTGTGTTGCGTTCAGAGAAATGTCACATGATTAGAAGGTTTGGCGGTTACCTGTGATTACCAGTTTTGTACACAACGGTACGTCAGCGTTTTCATCATCAGCGTCTGACGTCATGACGCACCGCTGCTGATATAGAACCCGGAACCAGATGAGCGGAGCGCAGTAACCGGCAGGACCAGTGAGAGCAGCGGAGGATATTTATCTTCATTTACTGTATTTTTGGCCATTTGAACCGTAAGTAAACTTGTTTTTGTGTCTACAAATGTCTCACATAAGAACAAAACTTCTTTAAAAGTTTGCTAAAAGTGTTTTTGTGTTGTGAAAAGTTCGCTTGAATTTACTGAAAGTCGTTTTTAACCGACTAAAAGCCAAACCGACGGTTTTAATCCAAAGTTGGATTGATCCAGCTGGATTGATTTAAACAGTTTAAATCCAGGTCATGGTTATCCAAAGTTGTTTAACTGGACTTTAAGAAACTTTCTTAAACAACTTTGGATAACCATGACCTGAATGAATGAGAAACTGCACAGACACCGTTTTTAATCGGGTTTCTTAAGCTAACATTTAGCATTTAGGACGTTATTCCGAGCATTTACAGCCGTTTTTTGTTTTACTGCTCTAAGTCCCATGTTGCTCTGTTATAGTTTAACTTTCATAAAAAGTGGTTTTAAACGGCTGTAAAGTCAGAGTTATCAGTCAGTTAAGGTTCTGCTGAGCGTTGGAGGAAATAACAGCTGGAATAAAGTTGGATCATGTCAGGACAAAACCCCGATGGTTTCACTTTTGTCCACCAGAGAGTGATAAAATAGGAGGAATGAAGCCTAAAATAAACAGAAGTAAATATTTCACACTTCTTCTCAGAGACACATGCGGTACAAAACGAATGAACGCAGCTGGAAAGAAGATCTGTTCAAAATCCAAGCTAATAATAAAGAACAGTTAGTCTGGAGTCCTTTAAAGAATAAATCTGTGTTCTACAGAAACATCTACTTGATCCACTTGTAAAAAACAGTCACTTTATGACACTTATGTACTTAAATTGGGGCTGAACTGTTAAAATATTATCAAACTGAGGCCATATATAAATTGCAGGAGCAACTTTTAAAGATAAATAACCATTCCTGCTAAAACCGTGGCTCATATTGCAGTTTAATGTCTTTTTTAATAAATCACAACAAAATTTCTTTCATTTTTGGCTCATTGTTCAGCTGGAACTGAAGCATTTTTTTGTTGTTTATTTATTGATCGTTGTATTTTTCATTTGGGAGTTGCTTGAGGCTAACAGCTGATTAGTTGTCTTGTTTTGTCAAAAATAAATGATTAAAAAAAAAGATTTTTGGTGTATGAGTTTATTATCCTGTAGAAAAAAAGATAAATAACAGCAAAACAAAAATCATGGCATGTAGTGTCTTTTTTTGGGGCATATTTTTATTTGCTTTTCATCAGAAATAACCCTTATATCTCAAGTTTTAATAATGTGTATAGACTTATGTCTTAACTACTATGATAAATTGCTTAAAAGTGCAAAAAAATTTAAAAAATGAAAATCATTTTTGTTTTTCCTGCATATATTTTAAAAATACAGAAATTGCATAGCTGTACTCCTCAAATTTGTAAATGTCAAACAGTTGCACAATATTCTTTGGACCCGCAGCAGAGAGCTGCTGCTAAACTCACATCGACCCTGACTTTAGCTACTTTATCGTGCTGTTTGGGTTTATTCTGGTTACTTCTCCTTGATCAACAGTGAACCAGGATGGCCAACGGACACGTGGAAATCCACGACCTGCTGTCCGTCCACCACAGCCCGTCCAGCTGCTCAGACAGCGACAGAATGGACGACACGGTGGAGTTCAGGATCATGATGGCGTTCGCAAAGAGGAGACGACCTCAACAGCAGCAGCAGCAGCAGCAGGACTCAATTCCAGACAGCGGACCAGTGAAGGATAGCAGAGATGCTAATGGAACGACGACTCCATCCCAGACACCAGAGAAGAAGAAGAGGAAGAAGAAGGGATGGAAACGTCTGTCGAGCATTTTGAGATGTGTCAAACCTCAGACTGAAGACCCAGAACCACAGCCGACGCCTCGACCCAACGGAAACTTCAGGAGTTTGGATGCTAGAGCCAGTGAG
Organism: Amphiprion clarkii; assembly: GCA_027123335.1. NCBI lineage: Eukaryota > Metazoa > Chordata > Actinopteri > Pomacentridae > Amphiprion > Amphiprion clarkii. The sequence continues at coordinate 26,344,787 of CM049587.1, forward strand.
CCACTGCTAGTGGACTCACATGAACCCGGTATGTATAAAAATAACCAAGACTATCCCATAATATGACACATTGTTTGGAAACTTTGCTGTTAGAATTTCCTGAAGACGAAGCATCACAGAGAAACAGGAGTCATCCAAGTACAGAACTGTCCATTTATTTGTTGCTCAGATAAATAATTATTCCACGTGTCGTCCTGCGGGTCAAATTGACCCGTTTTAAAGTTTGAAAATGTGGAAAAAATATATATTTTCACAGTGAAAGCTTCCACATTTTCAATATTTTGGGCAAATTTTTAACCTTTTTTTGGCAGAAAAAAAGAAATGTTAAAAAAAAAAGTTTCTTTAAGAACATTCAGAAAAAAAATCAACCGAAATTCGCTTGATATATATATATATATATATATATATATATATATATATATATATATATATATATATATTTTAAAAAAATTTGGGGGGAATTTTTTATAAATTTTGAAAAACATTGCAAAAAATATTATTAAATAGATTATTTTTGGCATTTTTTGCTTGCTCTCTTTTTTTGTATATACACATATTTTTGCGAATTTGTTGGCTATTTTTTCTATATTTTGATAATTTTTGCAAATTTTTTTCTATATTCAGGTTTGTACATGTATATGTGTTTTTTTTGCAGATTTTTTCTTTTTATTTGGGTTTATATAGATACATAGATCATTTTTGCAAATTTTTTTGCTAATATTTTTTCTGTATTTGGGTCTTACAGTGATGAACTATGAATAAATGAATATCTAAAAGTGCAGCCGCAGTTTTTTTCCAGTTTCTAGACTTTGTGCCAGCTGATAGTTCCATCCTGGAACGAAGCTTGTTGACGTCTGAAACCTCTTTTACCTGAACCTTGTGTCTCTTGTTCTTGTCCAGATGAGGTTAAAGATGACGATCATCTGGCCGAGGCAGTGAGCAGACTGACGGAGATCGCTGAAGAAATCCCGTTCACTCCTCCGGAATGGGAGACGGACTCCGGAGACGGTGAGATTTCCTCCCACAGAGAAAGCAAAGAATGCAGGACTGTTGAAAGCTGACATGAACGTAGACGTAAAAACATTTCTGCTGAAGCTAAAATCATTTCTACTGAATGTGTCCCGGGCAGATTAGAGAATTATCTGAGTAACGCATCTAAGAAGCAACCAAGACAGACTGAAATCTGATAGTTCAAACCATTTCCAGGAAACCTTTCTTTACCACATCCACAGTACAGAAACACTGAGATGTCTGATTGTAGCAGCTCAGAAAAACATACTTCAGCACCAAGTGGTTCATTTATCTGATTCCTGATCATTTTTATGTCAGGGGTGTCCAACATGAGGCCTGCGGGCCAAAAGTGGTCCTCCAGAGGGTCCATTCCGGCCCTCAAAGTGTAAAAATTCCAGAGAAGACATTAACTGCAGATTGTAAATTAGTAAAACTATAAATTTAAAATCATTTCTAGACCATGACAAGTTGTTTTGATCATAAATTAAAATACTAGATTGTTCTTTTGTCATTTTGTCTTGTTTTTGGTCTTTTTTGTCTTGTTTTTGTCATTTTGTGTTTTGCTTTATTCATTATTTTGTGCCTTTTTTGTAATATTTTGTCTCGTTTTTGTTGTTTTTAAAGTAAAATTCAAGTGTTTAATGAAATCCTTCAGTACTGCTGCCTGTTTAGTCTCTAAACCCATTAATCCGTTTGTTTTCTTATATTTTGTCATCATTCTTGTTGTGTTTTTAGGTGAGGTGGAGAAGGTTATCGGTCTGATTCTGAGGGAAAGTGGAGACAGACTGAATGAGAAGGTATCAAACGACTCGTTATCTAATCTGAAAAGCTGCAAAATGTCTTCTCACTTGAACTCATCATGTTCCAGGAAATACTTGTGGAATTTATGGCCAGAGAGTGGAAGGTATTACTCATCAGTTCTGGCAGGTCTAGAGTTCACTGATCAGTGTTTCTACAGTTTGTTAATCATCACTGTGAACATGAGAGAGAAACTTTCACCAGTAAACAGACTTTTCTCCACATTCAGCCTCACTTCTGTTCTGTTATCTCTGAGCCAAAGTAAAAGCAGCTTTTCCAATGTTAAATGTGTTCTACCAGTGAATAAAACTCTTTAAATCCCTGAACAGAACTTGTTTCTTGTCTCCACCAGGAGCTGAAGAACGCCAACATCGCAGCGGAACTCTTCTGGAACTACAGCTTCTTTAGGGAGCTAATAAATAAACTGCTCATGAGGATGGGCCTCAGGAGCCCCGACCCCGACGCTCTGGGGCCTCAAGCATCACCCAAAACCCAGATCGCTGTGACCTGCGAGGTGACAACAGCTGTCCTTAAAACACAGCTTTAAATGCTTCTGTCTTTGATAGGAAACAACTTCTATTTCAGATCAGCAGCGACTTAAAGCAGCAGACTCTGAACTTTATTGCACCACGAACTGGAATGACAAAAACGAGACACGACATGACAAAAATGAGACACAACATGACAAAAATGAGACACAACATGACAAGAATGAGACACGACATGACAAAAACGAGACACGACATGACAAAAACGAGACGCAACATGACAAAAACGAGACACGACATGACAAAAACGAGACACGACATGACAAAAAGGAGACACGACATGACAAGTATGAGACACGACATGACAAAAACGAGACACGACATGACAAAAAGGAGACACGACATGACAAGTATGAGACACGACATGACAAAAACGAGACACGACATGACAAAAACGAGACACGACATGACAAAAACGAGACACGACATGACAAAAAGGAGACACGACATGACAAGTATGAGACACGACATGACAAAAACGAGACACGACATGACAAAAACGAGACACGACATGACAAAAACGAGGCACGACATGACAAAAACGAGACACGACATGACAAAAACGAGACACGACATGACAAAAACGAGACACGACATGACAAAAACGAGACACGACATGACAAAAACGAGGCACGACATGACAAAAACGAGACACGACATGACAAAAACGAGACACGACATGACAAAAACGAGACACGACATGACAAGAATGAGACACGACATGACAAGAATGAGACACGGCGTGACAAAAACGAGACACGACATGACAAAAACGAGACACGACATGACAAAAACAAGACACAACATGACAAAAAGGAGACACGACATGACAAAAACGAGATGCAACATGACAAAAACGAGACGCAACATGACAAAAACGAGACACGACATGACAAAAACGAGGCATGACATGACAAAAACGAGACACAACATGACAAAAACAAGACACAACATGACAAAAACGAGACACGACATGACAAAAACGAGACACGACATGACAAAAACAAGACACAACATGACAAGAATGAAACACAGAATGACAAAACGAGACAAAATGACCAAAATGAGACAGGAAGACGATCTAGTCATTAAACACCCTGCAGACTCCACCAGAAATGAAATGTAAAATAAATGCTTTTTATTCTCTCTGGTGGTCGGAGACTTGAAGGACTCTGAAACTGTACGAGGCAAAGATCAGAGAAGTGAAAAACATCCTGTTACCAGTAGAAACCTCCGAGTTTAGAGTCACCGCTGAGCTTTCACGTCTTCATCACCTCCCAGTCTGGTGAATCATGGTCTTTGAAACGTTTCTGTTCTCCGTCAGGTCACCAGTCGTCTCTCTGAGGTGAACTCTCTGCCCAGGAACCTCCTGATGCGCCACGGAGCCCGATACCTGCAGGACTACTACTCCACCTGGGCTCAGCAGCAGGGCGGATACGTACGTACAGCTCCTCCTCATCACCAATCTGACCTGTAGAACCTTTTGAACGACTCTAACGACGTCTCTTTCAGGAGGCAGCCTTTGAGGGAGACGAGGATGAAGTGGAGTGAAGCGGACCAGGTGTTCCAGCTCCACGGCGCCTCCTGCAGGCCGTTACAGAAGCAGCATTAGGAGTCCTACAGAGTGAACAGAACACACAACAGGAGCTTTTGTTTTCATTCAGACACATCAGTTCACACAGAACACGTCTGCAGCCGTGAGCTTTAAAACAAACAATCATGTCCTGTCAGGGGCCACGAGACGATGAATAAATTATTTTTGTACCGTTATAACCTCTGTGATTAAAGTTGTCTTGACTTTTTGAAATCAGCATTATTTGCTTTATAGTTAGAAAGAAGACAAGTATAGCTCAGCACTTGCACTTTTAAGATCACGGAACACCAAATGTAAAATAGAAGTGGTGTTGTTTGTGTTGTTTCTAAGGGACCACTGTGTGTACTGTTGTTGTTGTTTAGACATAAATGTAAATGAAAACACAGATTTTTAGTCTGTGGATTGTTTGTGTGAACATTTTTAGTACAATACATCCTGTCAGTTTTCATATGAAGTGCAGAAATGTGTCTAAAAACTGCCTAAATGCTACTTTTTTATCTGTTATAGTTTAATGATTGAGCTCAGATGAAAACAGCACCACCCTGTGGCCAAATGTGGAACTGATTCAAACAACCCCAATTCAAATTAGATTAATGTTGTTTACTTTATGGATATATTGACATGTTTTACTCTTGTGACAAGTTGTTGTATTTATTTTAATAAATTCAGCATAAAGTGAACAAATCCAAGGATTGGAAATTTGTAAATGACAAAAACTAGACACAAAATGACAGAACTGATACACAATGACAAAACCGAGACACAAAACTACAAAAACGAGACACAAAATGACAAAACCGAGACAAAACGACCAAACAGAGACACAAGATGACAAAAAAAGACTCAAAGTGACAAAAGTGAGACACAAAACCGAGACACAAAATGACAAAAACAAGACAGGAAATGACATTTTAGTGATATCCAGTCATTTTTATTAATAAGTGATTGTTTCCATAATAAATAATTATGTAATTTGTAAAGACATGATCATAATGAACACAACATTTTAGCTTTTAATTAAAATGTATGCAGATTTATCCTGAAGTCCTTCAGTTATATATTGAGACACCAGGTGGCACAAAGATAAAGTTTTTATTAGTAATGTTCTTTAAATAAAGTATAAAAGGTGGAACTGGTGGATTTATTGACTTATAATCGTTGTTGCTGTTGATAGAAGAAAAGTTTTAAATTTTATTTCTGTGCAGGAGTCTGGAGCTTCTTCCGGTTTGAAATCAGATCCAACCCGTTCTGCTGCTCCTCACCGACACTCAGCTCATCCCCGCTGTCACGACACACCGGCGGGAGGCTCGTGCGTGATGTTTAACGTCGTGCACCAGGGTCGGAAGTACGCCCCCACGCGCTGCTCGCTCACCGACGACTCTCCGTTAACGGTCCGGGCCGTTAACGTCGTCGGATCTCCCGGTACGCTCACCGAGCCACCGGAGGGGACGTGGCCGCCGCCGGGCGCCAAGATGCGGGTGTCCAAAGGCGCCGTGGTGGTGAGAGCCGCCCGGCGACACCCGGCTCCTCAGCCCGCCAGTCTGGAGAGTCTGGAGGCGGCGTGGAGCCAGAGAGGACGGGAGGACAAGCACCGGAGCCCCGAGAGGAGGACCGGTGCTGGGGAGGCGGGAGGAGGAGGAGGAGGAGGAGGACCACCCCGGACCAGGAGGAAGGCCTTCAGACCCCCCGATGTCAGGACCATCTTCGAGAAGGACCCCAGGGTGCAGGAGGAGTCCGGGGAGGGCCACAGCTTCCAGGCCCTAGGAGAGAACACCTGGTGTGACGTGTGCTGCCTCTACATCTTCCAGCAGGGACTCACCTGTGCAGGTAGGAGCTGGAGACTGAGGGTCAGGAGGGTTTAGTGTCAGTAGAGGTGCAGCTTTCATTGGAATTAAGTTGTTTTAACCCTGGTGTCGTCCTGCGGGTCAAACTGACCCGCTTTAAAGTTAGAAAATGTGGAAAAGAAAAATATTTTCACAGTGAATACTTCCACAGTTTCAACATTTTAGGGACATTTTTTGAACGTTTTTGGTGCAAAAAAAATGTTTAAAAAATGTTTCTTTAAGATCATTTGGAGAAAAAAAATTACATTTTTTCCAAATGTTCGTAAAGAAACTTAGTTAATTCCTGGCTTTTTAATGTTGTAATTTCCAAGAGGAAATAGAAAAAAAATGACATGGACAGTAATAAAGGCGCCGATCCTTAATGTCGGGTTGGACACCCTTTGGCAGCCTCCAAACGTTTCTTGTAGCATCTAGAAGCTTCTTGTGCTTCTCAGCTGGTATTTTCTCCCACTCTTCCTTTGCAGTTTGTTCAAGCCCTTTAACATTTGCAGGATTCCTTGCCCCAGATGTCACCTCATGCCATAGATCTCCGATGGGATTGAGATCAGGACTCATTGCTGGCTCTACTTTTTCCTTTTCAACCACTCCTTTGCTCTTGGATGTGTGCTTTGGGTCTTTATCTTGCTGGAGAACCCATGATCTTCAACGCAAACCCAGTGTTCTTACACTGGGTAGCACATTTGGCTCTAAAATTCCCTGGCAATCCTCTGATTTCATGATTCCTGCGCTACATCCAAGGCCTCCATCCCCCCAACATGATGGTTCCTCCACCATGCTCAACTACTGGGATGGTATTTTCCTTATGTGCTTTATTGCACCGTCTGGAAACAAATTGTTGGTGTGCATTTCCAAAAAGCTCTATTTTTGTTTCGTCTGTCCTCCAGACATCTTCCCAGAAGGATTGTGGTTTGTCCAGGTACTCTTTGGCAAAGATCAGGTGTTCCTTTTTTGCCTTTTCGTCAACAGTGTGGTTTTCCTTCGTCCATGAAGCCCTGCTTGGTTTAGTGTGCAGCGTTTAGTACGAGTTGAAACCATTACCCCAGATTGTTCCAGGTCAGCATTTTTTAAGTAAGTTTGGACAACATTCAAGTAGTTTGGATAAATATTGTGTCATTTTGAAGTTTGCTTTAATTTTTATTCATTCTGAACAATTTTTTGAGACATTTTGGACAATTTTTGAGTCATTTTCTAAAAGTTTTTGTCAAATTAAACAAGTTTCATGTTATCCTAGACACAGTTTAAGGTTTGTGACATTTTAAGACAATTTTAAAGAAAAAGTTCTTCAAGTTATTTAGAGCACATTTTAAAACCCTTTTAGATAGGTTTTTGTCATTTTGAACAATCTGAGTTATTTTCAGATCTTGGATATTTCCATGGTGTTTTTGCACAGTTCGTATGAACCTTCAAAGACTTCTCTCATCAGTTTTCCTCTTCCCCCTACATCCAGGCAGGTTCTGGACTGATCCATGCTTAACAAACTGCTTAATAACACTGCACACTGTTGAAACAGGGATACCAGAGTCCTTGGAGGTGACCTTATACCCTTTAGAAGTCTTGTGTTTGCTAATAATCACACTTCTGATGTCCTCAGAAGCTCCCTGGTCTCCACCAATGTGGAGCTTTCTAAAGCTAAGCGTTACGTAGAAAGTCATCATTCATTGGCTAATTTATGTCATGTGGGCACTGACAGTTTATCACCACATGATTCTACTTTCTGATTAATCACAGCTGAGTCAAAATGGGGGGTTTTCTGATTTAAAGGGTTCCAACACCAACGTCACGCCGCAGTCTTTCAATTTCTCTGTTTTTTCCTCCTATTGCATTTTTTTAAATTGTTGTTTTATCATTTGCTGTTCGGTATCAGACATGAGTTGTCTGTTTTGCTAAATTTGCTTTTTCAGGAGATATTCTACATTTCATGGAAGCCAATAATGGTGACCAGGACTGTAGAAAGACGTAGGTTTTCAGAAGAATACTCAGTGGATTTGTTAAAGTATTCTTTGTCAAGCTGGCAGTTTCCATTTTTCATGGAACTGTACGGAAGCAGCGGTCGTTTTGAAGGTTATTATCAGTGTGGCAGCAGCATTTGTAGGTAGCAGCGTCTGACAGTGAAGGCTGGATGTCTGAACTCTGCTGATGACAGAAACAGGAAGGGCAGCCATGCAGCAGGAATGCAGTCGGTATGTAGACGGACCGGTTCAGGCCAAAGAAAAGGAGTCTCAGTGAATCCTGGGACCGTCGACCTCCCTCCATGTCCACTTCTGTCTCTCCAACAATAGAAACACGACACGAAGAGGAAGAAACCTCTTTGTGCTCTGATGGAAATGACTCCCAGAAGGTTTTGAATATTCAACCCTGTGTTAACCCGGATTCAGTCTTATTTTTACTTCTACTAACACTTGGCTTCAGTTATCATTTCGTCATTTAGTCAACTTCCTTGTCAATTCTGCCAAATGTTCAGGACATAGATGGGGCTGAAATGCTGTTTCTCTCAGACCACAGTAGTAGAAAAACAAAAAAGACGCTAAGAACTAAGCAATGCAGGGCAAAGGATACTGTAATGGTGTAATAAAATACTGGCTGGCTGCTGTGCAAGTAGATGTTTACAGTTGTCGAGTAGAGAAACATTTGGGTCAATTTATAACTGAGGCACTTTTGAAGTCCATGGGATATATCTGCATACATTTTTATTAAAAGTAAAAAAACTAATGTTTTTATGTTCATTATGATCAAGTCTTTACAAATTCCATAAATATTTATTATGGAAACCATCACTTATTAATAAAAAATGACTGGATATCACTAAAATGTCAACTAAATAACCGTCTGAATTTAATAACAACCACTTTCTAATTAGCTAAACAACAATAAAATGAAATTATTCAAAAATTGTTTTGATAGTTTTTGTCATTTTGTGTCTCGTTTTTGTCATTTTGTGTCTTGTTTTGGTCATTTTGTGTCTTGTTTTGTCATTTTGGGTCTAATTTTTGTCATTTTGTGTCTTGTTTTGTCATTTTGTGTCTTGTTTTGTCATTTTGTGTCTTGTTTTGGTCATTTTGTGTCTTGTTTTGGTCATTTTGTGTCTTGTTTTGGTCATTTTGTGTCTTGTTTTTGTCATTTTGTGTCTTGTTTTGTCATTTTGTGTCTTGTTTTGGTCATTTTGTGTCTTGTTTTGGTCACATACATAATTGTCTTCTGAAAGATAAAACACAGTCTTGCTGAGTTTAGTGACAGTAACTGTTTGCTGCTGCAGCCTCACTTTATTTGTCATGTGAACGTTAGCTGACTGTAGCTTGAAATGTTCAGGTTCAGTTGGCAGCATGTGAGACTGTGGACTCTACAGTCTAGATCTGGATACTATAGAAGCTGAATGGGATCATCTGGACAGAAAATAGAATAACAGAGTCTACAGAAGAACTTTTATGCAGCACAAGATTACCTCAGAAAACATCAAGACTGTCAACCGGAGAGAGTTCAGAAAACACTAAATGCTAACTGTTAAAGCTCATGTGGAACTGGATAGAAAGCAGAAACCAACCAGACAGATTCAGACCATCGTCTGTTTATGTCTTTAACTTCATTAGTCCTGCAGACAGTGAGCTCTGTGCTCTGTTTGCTGTCTGTTTCTGTGTTTGTACTGATGGAGTTTGTGCGCATCAGTGCATGTTTGTGTGTCTGAATATTAACAACAACACTTAGACTGGAAGCCAATACTTTGTCCAGCTTCAACAAGAAGGGTGACCTTCAAAAAGACTGACTTCTGTGCTCTGAACTCTTTACAGACTGTTAATATCTGCATCAGTTCACTTATTAACTCATTTATAAGTCAACTGTCCAACAGCAGCAGCAGCAGTTTCTTTTAAAAATTAATTTCTCATACAGTGCAGAAACGTTGAAACCGTCCAGGTTACGCTCTGAAGACTCCATGTTCATGTTGGAGCTTTAATTAGGCTGAAATTATCATGACTGTCAGTTTCACATTGTAAAAAAAACGAACTCAAAATGTCAACCATAAGACAAATACTTCAGTAAAATACTGTTTGCTGACATCTCAGTCTGAACAAGTGACTGCCAGCATAAAGGAACAGTTCAGCTTTTATACAGGCACAGAATCAAGGTACATTACCAGGACGTTACGTTTACAGTTGGAAAATATCAGCATGAAAAGTCTTTTTTTAGCATTGCATAACTGGCAGACGCACCCGATCACACAAAACATCATGTTCAAATGAATAGAGATTTAAAAATCACGTGATAAAACACACCCCTGTTCAGTTTAGCAACAATAACTGTTCACTTTATTTGTCATTTGAACGTCGTTAGCTGCAGGCTAACAGAAGCTAGCTTAGCAAACATACTGTGCTTCCCGACATGAAAGTCTTGTTTGATTAATCCTCATGTCGTCCTGCGGGTCAAAATTAACCCGTTTTAAAGTTTGAAAATGTGGAAAAAAATCTATTTTCACAGTGAAACTTCTGATGTCCACATTTTCAACATTTTTGGGAAATTTTTGAACATTTTTTGGTGGAAAAAAAGAAATGTTAAAAATGTTTCTGAAGAACATTCACACAAAAATCAACCAAAATCCAGCAAATTTCACTGGATTTTGGTTGACTTTTATGTGAATGTTCTTAAAGAAAATATTAGAAGTTTTACTGATATATATGGAATCACTTTAGATATTTTTAGGATTTTTTTGGAAGATTTGTACTCATTTTTGAAAATATTTACAAGAATATTTTTGCCAAATTTGGGGGATTTTTTTAAACATGAAACTTTTAAGGAATTATTGGAATTTTCTTCCTGAAGGTTTTGCAAATTTTCAGAAATTTGGGGAATTTTTTGGCTGATTTTGTGGATTTTTTTCAGACAAGGAAACTATATTTTTGGTGCCTGTAAATGAGGACAGCAGGAGGTTAACTGTGGCAGACAGACAGTCTATGACCTCTATCAGTTGTTGTCAGTGATCTCTGCTGGATAAACTGTAACAGGGGCCTTTTTTTCTATTTGACCTCAGATTTTTATCCTGGATGTTCTTGTTAAATTACATTTTGCTGCATACTTCTACTTACGTGAAGCTTTGAACACAGACTTTGACTTCCAGTGTGATATTTGAACTCACAAGGATCTGAATGCTTCTTCCACTGCTACTATTTTCTTATTGTGTCTTTCTTCTCTCAAAGTGGGTCGACTTTCTTTCTTTGTCTTCCTGTGGGTCGCTCGTCCTTTGTGTCTTTCAGTAGGAGGTGAAGTAACAGAACCCTGCAGAGAGACAGATCAGGATCTTTGTGTGATTGGTTTAATGTTGCAGTGTTGTGTGCGTTCCTTAGACGGCGTTTCTGCAGCTCCATTTCAGTCTGCGCTCTTTTACTTTGAGGAAACGTAGCTCAGTGGGATGAACTTTTAGATTTCAACGACCTCATAACCTTTCCTGTAGCGCTGCTGCCCTCCTCAGTGCAAACCTTGGACGTCTGCCGGATTAGCAGGACTGATTGAAGATGCTGTTAATCAGGAGGCAGTGGAGGGTTTCAGTTTAAACCACAGTGACAAATACTCAAGCTGGTTGTCTAGTGTGTGTGTGTGTGTGTGTGTGTGTCAGCTGTTGTTTGTTCAGTCGCTGTGACAGTTTGGCTCCACAACACACACTCAACCTGCTAATGGCACATTTCTACCACAAACTGGATTCAGTGTTTTTGGCAGCAGAACCCAGAGCAGAGCAGACGTCAGACTGAGACACATCATGGACGGAGGTGGAGGATGAGTTTGTGGATCTAAACCGAGCCGTTTCTGGAGATGAATCAACATCTGGAACCTTGAAGCGTTGTGTGTGTGTGTGTGTGTGTGATGAGAGCGTTGTGCACGATGGGCTTTGCTAAAAACTTTGGTCAGACTTTGAGGAGGATGTCCAGATTTTTCTACCGCTTTCCCAAAGTGATGCGACGCTCCGGACATCTGGAGGTCAACCTGCTGTGGAGGAACTCTGGTGAGCTTCTAACTTCCTTCCTGCTATCTGTTCGTGCCTGCCAACGGCTGAAGGGAAACTGAGCTGGACAAGAGTTTTCTGGTAACAGGAAACAAAAGATACGTGTAGACGGCTTACAGAACAGTTGATCTGTTCCATGTATCTACAGCTGTAGCTGTTATTGGGCTTCAATTATCAGGACTTTGTCAGTTCCAGAAGAACTCAAAATGGCAATCAAAGGACAAATGTTCAACTGTGAAGAAAAGTTCTTCAGTGGAATAATGTTTGCTCAAAAGAACACTGTCGTCTCTCAAGTTAACCTCCTGTTGTCCTCATTTACAGGCACCAAAGAATATTGTTTCCTTGTCTGAAAAAAAACAAAAAATTCAACAAAAAATTCCCCACATTTCTGAAAATTTGCAAAACCTTCAGGAAGAAAATTCCAATAATTCCTTAAAAGTTTCCCTTAAAAGTTTTATTTAAAAAATAATAATAATAATAATAATAATAATAATCCCCCAAATTTGGCAAGAAAATTCTTGTAAATGTTTTCAAAAAATGAGTAAAAATCTTCCAAAAAAATCCTTAAAATATCTAAAGTGATTCCATATATGTCAGTAAAACTTCTAATATTTTCTTTAAGAACATTTAGAAAAAATCAACCAAAATCCAGCAAATTTTGCTGGATTTTGGTTGATTTTTTTTTGTGAATGTTCTTAAAGAAACATTTCTTTTTTCCATGAAAAAATGTTCAGAAATTTCACAAAAATGTTGAAAATGTGGAGATCAGAAGTTTCACTGTGAATTATTTTATTTTTTTCCACATCTTCAAACTTTAAAACGGGTCAGTTTGATCCGTAGGAGACACGAGGGTTAAAGCAAATGTTTTACTTGCAGTGACTGATAATATGTGGAAACAGCCTTTTGTTCAGGCTCATTGCTGCTGTCTGTGTGTTGTTGTGGTGATTTCACATCTGCTGCAGCTTTGTTCAACTTTAGATTCCATGATGCAATACCTGACATGCAGAAAGACAGAAAACAAGAAGAAAGAGGGAAGGTTAGAATGAGAGACAGACAGCAGATGGCTCCAGTGTTCAGGACACACCTGTCTGATGATGTGTGTGTGTGTGTGTGTGTGTGTGTGTGTGTGTGTGTGTGTTCCAGCAGCTGAGTGTTAGCGGTTAGCTGAAGCCTCATTGTTCGTCTCTCTGAACACACATCCTATTATCGACCTCATGCTAAAAAACCTTTCACACCCAGGAGAGAAAACCGTGGACTCAGATCAGTCTGTGGTTTCTAACCTCTGACCTCTGAGCTGAGATCCTGCTCAACACACGGACTTTCACAATAAAAGCCCTCTGTGTGCTGATTTTCAAAAAGAAAATTCCACTTACATTATGTCCGCTAGTCATTAGAATCTAAATTTTTGGTTTATATGTGACTGAAAAGACTAATATATTTGATAATGGCAACAAATCAAAAAGTCATAGTACAAACATACATCTTTAGCTGATATGTAACAAACAGAATGTGAACTCTTAACATCAGCATCACGTCAGAATCAGTTTTTATATTATTATTGACTTGAATTACTTCATATTCTACTCGTCATTCTGCATCTAGTAATAAAAGGTTGAAGAGTTGGTGTGTGAGAATGTCCGACCTTCTTCCTCTCAGCTGATTGGGTCTGATCCATTAGTGGCGTCTGGGAGAAGCTTTTATCCTGAGACAGCAGAGAGAGACGGAGTGGAGGACGATGATGATGATGAAGCAGCATGAATGAGGAGGACCAATGGGATGAAGCTGAATGACTGGAGATCAATGTTTACCTTTACATTCATTTTGCTGCTCAGTGAACGCAGCAGTTGAAGCTTTCAGAGGCTACAGCTGATCTTCCTGTTTCATGACGAAACGTTGAAATTCCGGGCGTCGTTATTTCCACGCCCTCAGACTTCTGCATTTTGATAGCTTTTGATCACCCGTTCCTGGTGTACATCCTGGCCGAATCTGAGCTCTCTCGGAGTTACCCTGTTTGACTTTGTAGCTTATGAAAATGTGCAAGAAATGATCCAAAATTATCCAAAATATTACACGTAATTCAAAATGTCCGACTTCCTGTTGTGTTTTGGGCATGGATGTCATGGACTTTTTTGTGCATCTTGATGCGTTACATGTGTGTACTGGGATCACCAGCTGATTTAATATGCCCCAAATCCTAGCTTTTTGTTCCATCCATCCATCATCTGTACACTGCTTTATCCGCATTAGTTTCATGGGGGGTGGAGTCTATCCCAGCTGACTTCAGGTGAAGGCAGGAGACACCTGGACAGGTCACCAGTCTATCACAGGGCTACACATAGAGACAAACAATCACACCAATTTATAGTCACCAGTTAACCTCAGCATGTTTTTGGACTGTGGGAGGAACCCGGAGAAAAGCCGCACATGCACAGGAAGAACATGGAAACAGAAAGATCTCAGGCTGGGACACGAACCGGAGATCTTCTAGCTGCAAGGCAACAGTGCTAACAGAAAGACAAGTCACATTTTTCCAGCAGAATTCTTTCCATAAGTGAGATTTTGTACATTATTGTTAGGCCTCCTCCTTTCTGCTGTTTATGCATCTTGTTTAGTGGTTGTTAACATAGTGGAGACTTTCGTACAGTTGTGATATGATGTTTCTTTGGGATGTCATTTCCACATCCCAAAATAAACACTGTACATAATGGGATGGATGGATGGATGGATGGATGGATGGATGGACTAATGGATGGATGGACGGATGGATGGATGGGTGGATGGATGGACGGCTGGATGGACGGATGGGTGGGTGGATGGATGGACTAATGGATGGATGGACGGATGGATGGATGGGTGGATGGATGGACGGCTGGATGGACGGATGGACTAATGGATGGATGGACGGATGGATGGATGGATGGATGGATGGATGGACTAATGGATGGATGGATGGATGGACGGATGGATGGATGGATGGATGGATGGACTAATAGATGGATGGATGGATGGATGGATGGATGGATGGATGGATGGATGGACTAATAGATGGATGGATGGATGGATGGACTAATGGATGGATGGACGGATGTGGAAGGCTCTTGTTCTTCCTCTGTGGATCTGGTTCATTGTCTGTAGGGATCGAGGTGGATGATTCGGGGGACGGATGGACAGGCGCTAGTCATAACAAGCTACATAAGAGAGCAGAGAGGAGGAGGGAGGGACTGTAGATGACTGAGTCAGCAGTCCTCCCCCTCCTCCCCCTCCTCCCCCGTCCATCACACTGTGGCCTCCATTTGACTGGTAAATGAGCCACTCAGCACAACACAGAGACGCTGGACACAGGCAGAGTGGGGCTAGACTAGGCTAGGCTAGGCTAGGCTAGGCTAGGCTAGCAGCATCTGAAGGCTGAGAGACTCTGAAAAACACTGCAGAGAAACAGAGAGAGAGAGAGGAGTGTGTTGGTGTGTGTGTGTGGAGATGACGTAGTTTAACAGAGGATACGGAGTGTGTGAGGTGAAGATGGGAGATGGGAGCAGCCATGTGCAAACTGTCGGATAAAGTTGGACAACATGTGAGAAAGAGGTCGACAGGTAGGAACACACACACACACACACACACACACAGGAGTACACACATGTGGCTGTTTGTTGCAGTGTGTGATGTTGGTGTGTTGACAGATTCGTCCTCCCTCCGTCTGATTCGTCTTAATGCTGCTGCTGGGTTCTATCCAGGTGTCTCAGATAGAACAGTGGAATAAATGCTCCTCTCAAAACAAGAAAAAAAGTTTATTTCAAGGAACTTTTACCTTGAAATAAGTGGAAAAATCTGCCAATAGAACAAGTGAAAAATGTCTTGGTCAGATTTCTAGAATTAAGATGTGATATTTAGAATATTGAGATCTGAAAATTAGCTGGTAAAACTTATTTTAAGCTCTATTTTACCAGGATTGTCAACCTTAGGTGTCTTAAAATAAGCTAGATATGCTTAAAAAAAGAAGCAATTTTTCACTCAAAAATAGATTTCTGCTTTCATGTAACCTCCTAATTTGAGATGTTTTAACCCTCCTGTTGTCCTCGTTTACTGGCATCAAAAATAATGTTTCCTTGTCTGAAAAAAATCCAAAAAATCAGCAAAAAAATTCCCAAAATTTCTGAAAATTTGCAAAACCTTCAGGAAGAAAATTCCAATAATTCCTTAAAAGTTTCCCTTAAAAGTTTTATTTTAAAAGAATCCCCCAAATTTGGCAAGAAAATTCTTGTAAATATTTTCCAAAAAATGAGTAAAAATCTTCCAAAATAATCCTAAAAATATCTAAATTGATTCCATATATATCAGTAAAACTTCTAATATTTGCTTTAAGAACATTGAGAAAAAGATATTTTGTTGGTGAATGTTCTTCAGAAACATTTTTAACATTTCTTTTTTTCCACCAAAAAATGTTCAAAAATTTCCCAAAAATATTGAAAACGTGGACATCAGAAGTTTCACTGTGAAAATATATATTATTTTCCACATTTTCAACTTTAAAACGGGTCAATTTGACCTGCAGGACGACACGAAGGTTAAAGTTATTTTGAGTTTTCTTGTAAAATTCAACTCAAAACAAGATAATTTCAAGATTGTTTGACTTAACAAGATATTTAAGATGCATTGTCTTAAAACAAGTCCTGTCCTTGTTAAGAGAATTTATCTTAAATCAAGTGAGATGAGACATTTTGACTGAAAATAAGACAAACAGACTTGGTAAGATGTTGAGTTTTTGCAGTGAAGTTATCAATGAGGGTCAGCAATCATTCTTGCACTAATAGGACGGCAACTAAGGGGTCGATTCCACCTTGATTAGGCCATAAAATGTCACTTAGAAATGTCCTTTTTTTTTTTCAATGAAGATAACATTAAATGAATGATAAATCCAGTGTAGACATTGTTAATGTGGTAAATGACTATTGTAGCTGGAAACAGCTGATTTTTAATGGAATATCTCCATAGCAACCATCACTCCTGTGTTCTAATGCTACATTGTGTTAGCTGATGGTGTTGAAAGGCTCATTGATGATTAGAAAACCCTGCAGTTATGTTAGCACATGGATAAAAGTGGGAGCTTTACTGGAAAACATGGAATTATCTGGATGAACCCAAACTTTTGAGTGGCAGTGTAAATCAAGAATCAAGAATCTTTATTGTCATTGTGTTTCCACACAGCAAAATTTCAACTGGTGACTCCAGCAATAGATGAAAGCTAGAAAAAGCTCCCACTATATACAAACAAAATAAAAATCCCCAAAGATATAAATATGTAAACAGAGTTGGTGCAGTGAGCAGTGGGATGGGTGGTAATAGTGAGTCTGTTTGTGTGTCCAGAGGGGAAATGGATGGACAACTCTGGGATAGAATCTCTTTTTCAGTCTGGAACTTACAGTTTTTATTTTCCTGCACCGTTTGCCTCTATTTCCTGGGTGGGTGGGGTTTTTCAGCAATGCCTCATTTTTGTCATTTTGTGTCTTGTTTTAGTCTTTTTTGTGTCTCTTTTTTGTTGTTTTCTGTCTCGTTTTTGTCATTTAATAGTTTAGTCTGAGGTTTTTGTCATTTTGTGTCTCGGTTTTGTCATGACTGATATTTCTTTTTTGGCAATATATCAAACTTTATCTGGAAAATAACAAATTGTATCACTGTCAGCTACGTTGCTCATTACCAAAGCACCTCTCCAGGAAGTGTGTTAGGTCAAAGCTTTTGCCTCCTGCTTATTTTCAGAGTTTCCATCTTGACTCTCAGCTGATGTTGGGAGCTAGAAAACCAAAATGATGTTCGTCTTTAACGCATATTCAAACACATAACCCCAGAAGTCTCATTTAGTGGCGTGATGAGTCTGTTTCACCCAAACCTGTTTAATGCGTCTTCATCTAAAGTATATCACTACAATAAAAGTCCAGCCTCCACATTTTAATCAGCTGAAGTAAGTTTCACCACATCCTAGAGGAAATAATCACATTCAAAGCCTCTGTAGGCTTTTATTCTGAAACTTTTTAATCCTTCATATTTTCCCCCATGTCAGGATTTGCATGTTGTTGGTTCTGATTTGCAAAAAGAGAACTATGGCCTCAACAGACGGTATCAGAGATGGTTTGCATATCCGTTAGAGAACGCTGCCTCTGCTGTCTTTGTCTTTCTATAGCCAGTGAATGGATGAATGAATGGATGAATGAATGAATGATGAGTTTGTCTCTGTGCAGGTTGTAAATACTCGTGTCACGCTGCATGTCGGGACAGAGTGTCTCTGGACTGTCACCCTGCAGCATCACCCATCAGTCAGGACCAGCTCAACAACAACACAACGCTCCATGTGAGTCCGTCTCATTCTGTTTTGTTGTCATGTGACTGCACCTGCTTGGACTTTATTTATGTGTTTACAATGGAATTAATCAATCTGTGTATAAATTTGACCCCAAAATCCACAATTTTGCACGCCAATATTGATTTTAATGCAAAATTGTGTCATTTCGGCTTTGATGAGACAATTCTAATGAATGGATGCTTTTAATTGTCATTATAGACACACAATGGATGACAGTGCAAAGCACAATCAAGATCAAATAGATTAAAAAAATAGAAATATATCTATACAAAAGGAGCTGATATGAGAGTGAGAAGAGCAAGCATCATCATCATCATCATCATAGACATTTTTCAGCACTTTCAGGTCTTAGGACTACATGCTGCATGGACTTGTACACAGAACTGCATAATTAAGTCTGAATTTTGGCATAAAATCTATGAATTCAGGTTAATATCAGTGATTAGCAGTAAAAACTACCAACATGGCGGACATGGTGTTATTTATGTTAGAAGCTAGCTTAGCAAACATGTTGTGTTCCTGACATGAAAGTCTTGTGTTTTAACCCTCGTGTCTCCTGCAGGTCAGAATTAACACGTTTTAAAGTTTGTAAATGTGGGAAAAAAACATTTTCACAGTGAAACTTCTCATGTCCACATTTTCAACATTTTTGGGAAATCTTTGAACATTTTTTGGTGGAAAAAAAGAAAAGTTAAAAATGTTTCTTAAGAACATTCACATAAAAATCAACCAAAATGAATGTTCTTAAAGAAAATATTAGAAGTTTTACTGATATATATGGAATCACTTTAGATATTTTTAGGATTTTTTGGAAGATTTTTACTAATTTTTTGAAAGTCTTTACAAGAATTTTCTTTCCAAATTTGGGGGATTTTTTAAAATAAAACTTTTAAGGGAAACTTTTAAGGAATTATTGGAATTTTCTTCCTGAAGGTTTTGCAAATTTTCATAAATTCTGGGAATTTTTTTGCTGAATGTTTGTATTCTTTTCAGACAAGGAAACCATATTTTTTGGTGCCTGTAAATGAGAACAACAGGAGGATTAAACCTGCTTCAGGATTGTTTAATATCGGGCTTTAACTTTTTTCTTCCTCACACTCAACCAATCAGCTAATCAGGTTTAGTCTCATAACTGTAGTATCCTACATGACCACAGGATGGCGCTGTACGCAAACCTTTGGCCATAATAAAACGTCTCCTGGCCTCCTTGGTCATCACTCCAGGCAGTGAACATCTGAAATGATTAATTATTATCTTCTGTCCTGTTAGAGACTCGTTGTTTTTCTTGTTCTCCTGTGATACTGAAAGTAAACAACAGTTCTGTGTTGATTTAAACTGTCGGTCAGACTAAACAAGACTCAGCTTTGAGCTTCAGGCAGCTATTTTCCAGTGTTTTTGGACATTTCACAAACCTGTTCCATAGAGAAAATGATTCATATTTAATGAATTGATCATGAAAACGAGTGTTTGTTGCAGCCTGACAGTTGTGTGATTAATAGTTTATTCTGAGGTCAGACGTGTTTCACAGTGTTACTGTAAGATGAACATTCCTCTCTGCTTTGATCAAACACACACACCCACAATGCATCACTCTGTGTGTGTCTGTGTGTGTGTGTGTGTGTGTGTGGTTCCTAGCAGACAGCTGGGTGTGTAGCAGGTCTGCTTCATGTTTGTGTTGTCAGACCACACCAGGCTGCATTACAGCATCATACACTGGAGTTCAATAACTTAGACTGTGTGTGTGTGTGTGTGTGTGTCTGTGTGTGTGTGTGTGTGTGTGTGTGTGTGTGTCTGTGTGTGTCTGTGTGTGTGTGTGTCTGTGTGTGTGTGTGTCTGTGTGTCTGTGTCTGTGTGTGTCTGTGTGTGTGTGTGTGTGTGTGTGTGTCTGTGTGTGTGTCTGTGTGTGTCTGTGTCTGTGTGTCTGTGTCTGTGTGTGTCTGTGTCTGTGTGTGTCTGTGTGTGTGTGTCTGTGTGTGTGTGTGTCTGTGTCTGTGTGTGTCTGTGTGTGTGTGTGTGTGTGTGTGTCTGTGTGTGTCTGTGTGTGTGTGTGTGTCTGTGTGTGTCTGTGTGTGTGTGTCTGTGTGTGTGTGTGTCTGTGTGTCTGTGTCTGTGTGTGTCTGTGTGTGTGTGTGTGTGTGTGTGTGTGTGTCTGTGTGTGTGTCTGTGTGTGTCTGTGTGTGTGTGTGTGTGTGTGTGTCTGTGTGTGTGTGTGTGTGTGTGTGTGTGTGTCTGTCTGTGTGTGTGTGTGTGTGTGTGTCTGTGTGTGTGTGTGTGTGTGTGTCTGTGTGTGTGTGTGTGTGTGTGTGTGTGTGTCTGTCTGTGTGTGTGTGTGTGTGTGTGTCTGTGTGTGTGTGTGTGTGTGTGTGTGTGTCTGTGTGTGTGTGTGTGTGTGTGTGTGTCTGTGTGTGTGTGTGTGTGTCTGTGTGTGTCTGTGTGTGTGTGTGTGTGTGTGTGTGTGTCTGTGTGTGTGTGTAGTACAGTCATCCACTGTTATTTCCCGTATAGGAAACAGTTGCAGGATGTAACACAAAGGGAAACATGCAAACCCTGCAGTACAAGTTAGAATCAGGATATTTAGTGAAGAGCAGCTGGGTCAGTCTATAACTGAGGGGCTTTTGAAGTCTATGGGATATATCTGCAAACATTTTTATTAAAAGTAAAAAAAAAAAATAAATTTATGTTCATTATGATCATGTCTTTACAAATTCCATAATTATTAATTCTGGAAACAATCATTTATTAAGAAAATGACTGGATGTCACTAAAATGTCAACTAAATAACCATCTGAACTTAATAACCACCTTCTAATTAGCTGAACAATAATAAATAATTGATTCTGTCATTTCGTGTCTTGTTTTTGTCATTTTATGTCTCAGTTTTGTCACCATTCCAAAAACACCTCTCCAGGAAGTGTGTTAATTCCAGATCACATGACCTGCTCCACATGATGTCATTTCCTCCTGGAGAAAAGACTGGCCAGACTCCAAGGCTTTCTGACTTATTTAATATAAAGTAGTCAACAGGTTTACTGCAATATCTTGATAAATAACTTTCAGTTTTACTCAGTTGTATATATAATATTTAGAAGAATGTTTCTCTAAAATGCCATGTGGTGTTTGGTTGTAGGCGGCCATGTTGATTTTAGACCTGAAAACAGCAGAAATGTCAACTATGATAGAGAAAGTCCTGCAGTTAGATACTGACCCTACTGGACTCTTCACCTCTCATCCAGTAGACTTGGCTTTACGAGTCCTAGATGTTTACTGTCTGCTTTCATGATCCATCAATGACCTCACATGCCTGGAGGTGTGAATGGATGTGAAACTGACAGGTGAAGGATGAATCAAGCTGTTAATAGTGTGGAAGAAGAACCTGATAAACAGCAACATCGATCTGCTCCAGTTTAACATGAATGACTTCCTTCACTCCTCTCTGCTCTGTCCTCTCCCTTATCCTGATAATTATACTTATCATTATGCTTATCCTTATTAATGTCCAGTTTTATATGATGGCAGGAGGTGAAGTCACATTTTATGAGATCAATGTTTATTTACACCTGAGTCAACATGAGTCAGCAAACATGGTGTTTATTGGGAGGGAAACCAGATAAAGGTTGTGAAGATTACTAAAGGAACAATTTAACATTGTGAGGAAACACATCAGAGTCCTGTGAGTGGATGGATGTCGGTGTTAGAACTGAGATAAACGGGTTCTTGACTCCAGGTGATGTAGGACTAGTTACTCTGCTATGGAACGCAGCGGTGTCAGTCTGTTAACGTTACTCACAAACGGACAAAACAAACACACACAAAGACCAAAACAAGACATAAAATGACAGAAACGAGACACAAAACGACAAAACCAAGACACAAAATGACAAAAACGAGACAAAAAATGACAAAAACGAGACACAAAATGACAAAACAAGACACAAAATGACAAAACTGAGACAGAAAATGACAAAACCTGTTAGGAAAAGTCTTCAGTGCAGTCCTGACTTCTCCAAATTAACACTCGTCGTCTCTCAAGTCAAAGCAACGTTTTGTCAACATGAACAGAGATAATATGTGGAAACAGCTCAGCTGTTATACAGGAACATAGCAGCCTCCAGTAAACTGCCATCTCTGAACAGTTGAACGATATTATCCTCCATCAAAGCGATATTCCACCTGGATGCTGACGTCCCATCTGGCAGTCAAACATCTCCAGTGTTCGTGGAGACCAGCCTGCTTTGGGCTCCAGCGTTGATCAACACTGATGTGGTTTTATTCCTGCAGCAGGCGGAGGATTAGATCAGCACATTTCAAACCAACGCTCAGCATATTCACACCCTGAAATAGTGCTGAGTAATGCTGAGCCCAGAGCTGTGGCTTTATTTTTACTTGATTCATGAAGATGCATTTTGTGGTGTGGGTGTGAGGTGGCTACGGATGTGTACTGCATGTGTGTGTGTGTTCTTAGAAGTACAACAACATGCTGCTCACTGACCTCCTGATGCCCTTTGCTTTACACTTCCTGTATGCTTTTCTTTGCTGGATCTTTGTTTCCCATCAGCTTCTCTCTGCAGCTGAAAATGGATTTCTGACACTATTACTGCCTCATTCAGAGCTGCATGCTACATGCTACATGCTACATGCTGCATGCTGCATGCTGCATGCTACATGCTACATGCTGCATGCTGCATGCTACATGCTGCATGCTACATGCTACATGCTGCATGCTACATGCTGCATGCTACATGCTACATGCTGCATGCTACATGCTGCATGCTGCATGCTGCATGCTACATGCTACATGCTGCATGCTGCATGCTACATGCTGCATGCTGCATGCTACATGCTGCATGCTACATGCTGCATGCTACATGCTGCATGCTCCATGCTACATGCTGCATGCTGCATGCTACATGCTGCATGCTACATGCTGCATGCTACATGCTGCATGCTGCATGCTACATGCTGCATGCTGCATGCTACATGCTGCATGCTACATGCTACATGCTACATGCTACATGCTGCATGCTGCATGCTACATGCTGCATGCTACATGCTGCATGCTCCATGCTACATGCTGCATGCTCCATGCTGCATGCTACATGCTGCATGCTTCATGCTCCATGCTCCATGCTGCATGCTACATGCTGCATGCTTCATGCTCCATGCTACATGCTGCATGCTACATGCTGCATGCTTCATGCTCCATGCTACATGCTGCATGCTGCATGCTGCATGCTTCATGCTCCATGCTGCATGCTGCATGAAGCATGTAGCATGTAGCATGCAGCATGCTGCATGCTACATGCTACATGCTGCATGCTGCATCTGAGAGACTGATCGTCTGTCTGTGGTTTGTGGTCAAGTTGTCTGGAAGCAGTTTCTGGAAGTAGAGACGATAACCTGATATGCAGCTATACGATGTGTTTCTGTGGAAACCTGCTTCATGTGTGTTTCTGTGTGTGTGTGTGTGTGTGTGTGTGTGTGTGTGTGTGTGTGTGTGTGTGTGTGTGTGTGTGTGTGTGTGTGTGTGTGTGTGTGTGTGTGTGTGTGTGTGTGTGTGTGTGCTACAGTCAGACGTAGTGAACCTGCAGAGTCAGACTCAGTTTGCTTAGTTTTCTTCGACTCATTTTCAGAATCGACAACCAACCGTTAGCCTACTTTGAACTTCAGTGTTTACAGATTTTTCATGCTAACTCAGTAAAGTGAGATGGTTCATATGGTATTCATTATATCTGCTAAGATTTATCATATTTATGCATATATATATACACAGATTAGCATCGTCATTGTGAGACTATTTTACTGAGACTATCAATGAACATAGATGAATAGATATAGACTATAGACAGATAGATTATAGAGACAGATAGGTAGATAGACTGATTATAGATAGATAGATGTGGCTTTTCTATCATTTTTGTTTTGTGTCTTGTCTTTGTTGTTTTGTGTCTATTTTTTGTCATTTTTTATCAAATTTTTGTCATTTTTTGCCTTGTTCTCATCTTTTTTTGGCTCGTTTTTGTGTCATTTTTGTTGTGTTGTGTCTCTTTTTTTAATCGCTTTTTGTCTCATTTTTGTCATGTTTTCATGAGCAAAAACAAACCACTTTTAATTCATGCTGCTAATATAAAATTTCAGATGATGCATTTGTCAACATAAATATTCGATAAATATTAAACAGGTGAAAATCTAGAAGTCGTATTTTCTTGGATCCCACCGCCACTGATGCTGTTATTTCGTAGATTTGTCTTCTCAAGTTTGATTTGATTCGTAAATCTGACACAATAAACAGACTTTGGTTGAGTTCCTTTTGAAAATGGCGCAGCACACGGAGCTGTTTATTGCTTTTCCCCCCGCAGTAAACGGACATAATGTTTGAACAAGCAGCTCCTGAATGTCTGTACAGTGAGTCCAACACTTCCACCGTCCTGCATGTGATTGGTTGGTCTGAAGGGAGAGGCGGTAAATGAGTGACGGGGAGAAAGAGGGAAGAAGGTCCACATCCCGTCTGCTGGGAAAGACAAACACAGGGAGTCCGGACACTGGACAACGGTCATGACTTTACTCAGTAGCTTTAATAGTTTAATCTGAGAGCGATGTCACATTAAATATTTATTCCCAGGAAAACAAGAGACCATGTGAGCACAAGCAGCTGTTCAAAGACAAGTTCTCTGCTGTTCTACACACATGAAAACATTTATATCTGGGTCAGTGTACAGTTGTTATTTATAAAGTTATTTCTACAGGTATTGTTTATATGAAATAACTCAGAAAGCCTTGGAGTCTTTTCTTCAGGAGGAAATGACATCATGTGGAGCAGGTCATGTGATCTGAGAGCTTTGTTGAAAGTGATACAATTTGTTGTTTTCCATATAAAATTTGATATATTGCCAAAAAAGAAATATCTGAACTCAGTAAAAAGAACAAAATCAAAAAAAATTTGAATAATTATTAGCTTATTATTGTTTAGCTAATTAGAAGGTTGCAAAATGACAAAAACGAGACACAAAATGACAAAAACGAGACATGAAACGACAAAACCAATACAAAAAATGACAAAACAAGACAGGAAATGGCAAAATTGATGCACAAATGACAAAACTGAGACACAAAACTCCAAAATCGACTGCAGACAGTGTTTATACAGAACAGATAGCAGACAAGTAAAATGCAAGGAGCTAAACACAAATGAAAGTTCTTCTTTATGATTTATGGAATTCTATATGTGACGACATGTTTAGCTTCTGTCTGCTTCTAGCTGTGGAGGTTCTGTTTCCATAGAGATGCAGGACTTTAATATACTGCAGTCAAAAATGATCTTAGAGGCAGAAAACGCCTGGAAACTGCTTTCAGTTCACACGGTTAAATGCTTCTAAAACCTTTCAAAACGAAGCATCAAGCCTCCTAACAACAAGTGAGTCATGAATAGAAAAGGAATCACAACAACGTGATGACAGGAAGCACAAAGTGAAGATAACAGACGCAGGACGAGTTCAAGAGAAAGAAAGAACAAAAACAATGGAGGACAAGGAAGAACAGAAGAAACATTCCCCACAGTGGAAGGTGTGTGTGTGTGTGTGTGTGTGTGTGTGTGTGTGTGTGTGTTTACTGTGTTTACTGTAGTCTGAAGCTGTTAATGAGTGACCATAAAACCCAGAGGGAAAACACATTAACATTCCTTATTTTCTTTTTAAAAGTTGCTTTTCTAACTTCTAATCCATTTTCTCTTCTCTCCTGCTGAGTTAAAGTAAATCGTAAAACCTTTTAAACCAATAATTGCACATTAAGATCCATTAATTCTGAACTTCTGTATTTTCTTTCTTTAAGATGTAAAAGAAAACAAGATTTCATGAAGCACGTCTGTCCCTGAACGTCTAAATATCTTAAAAATACACCCAGAAAATACTGAATAATTGAGATTTGATACAAATTAATGCAATCACCTTAAAAGTGAACATTTATTCCAGAACTGTTGGTAAGAGTTATACGATCTCTCCTTAACATAGACAGTTAGCTACATGCTAATAATTAGAATGCTAATCCACGATATGCACACATAGAGGCTACCTTTAGCACACTAGAATGCTATGTATTTTTTGCCTTTTATTTCTTCCCTCTTTTATTTTTCCTTTTCATATCTTAATATTTACTCCACTTATGTTGGTCTCTGACCACGAGATACTGCAGGAATGTCAGGGAGTCGACACAGGAGGAGGTTTAATGATGATAAGATGTTGCAGGACGTTTGCAGTGAGTATTTTGCAGATACTGAACTTGTGTATATATGAGCTCAGTTCTGCAAACTGGTGGTATAAACATAATATTTGTGCTGCTCATGAAAACCACAAAGCTCAGGCTGATAAAACCTGTTGGAAGGAGGCGGATCATCGTCCAGCTGAGAACATTTTAATGAGCTTTAAAGAGTTCATTCTGGGGAGGGTTTCATGAGCATCAGCCAAATGTGACTTTAAACAGCAGAAAAGTGAAAAATGAAAACGTCTTTCTTACATAAATAGTTTTTATCACCCAAACTCTGCATGTTTATGTGTGTGTGTTTCTAGATGTAGATAAACGGCTGCTGGTGATGAGAAAGTATCAAACCAAGTCGTCACTGTGGGGCTAAAACATGAACATTCAGCAAAAAGATAAATAAATGAAAGGTTTTGGTTGTGAACACACACTGAGGTTAAAGCCATAACTGCAGCCGTTAAATCATTTAGGGGTGAAACCAGAGTTCAGAGTGTTATTCTAGATGGTTCACCCCCACAAACCTCACTGCAGCTTCAACTACACACTCCCTGCTTTATTACCGCAATATTATCACTCTATGGAAAACAACTAATTGTATCCGTGTCCAAGAAATTTTGTGGGTTTTTTGTGTCTCATTTTGGTTATTTTGTGTATCGTTTTTGTCATTTTGTGTCACATTTTTTTCATTTTGTGTCTTTTGTCATTTTGTGTCTCGTTTTGTCGTTTCGTGTCTGATTTTTGGCACTTTGTGTCTCGGCTTTGTCATTTTTTGTCTCGTTTTTGTCATTTTGTGTCTCGTTCTTGTCATTTTGTGTCTTGTTATTGTCACTTTCTGTCTCGCTTTTGTCATTTCGTGTCTCGTTTTTTTCGTTTCGTGTCTCGGTTTAATCAAAAGTTAGCATCAGAAAATGACATGTAGCGATGTCCAGTAAAGACAGTGGCTTTAATGGTGCTGTCTCATGGATGGAGTGGATAAAGCTGGATTAAGTCCCAGACTGCGGAGACAAGCTGCTTCAGCCTGTTTTCTGTCTTTATGCTAAGCTAAGCTGCTGCAGCTTCATATTTACTGTGCAGATGTGACAGCTGATATCACTGCTCATGTCTGACTGTCTGCAGAGGAAGAGAATAAACATCCCAACATGTCAAACTGTTGCTTTAAAGACTGAAACACTGCAGCACCTAAAGTTAGATAAAGAACTGTTAGATAAAAACCACTGTTTGATAATTGGAAGACAATAAAAGTGTTTGTTTTTTTTTAATGTTCAAGAACTTGCTTAGGTAGTGGGATAGTGCATTTGTGCAAGACACTAAACCTCCAACCACTTGGATTTTGCTGCTCTCTGACTTCTAAAGACTTTTAGAATAATCCTGCAGAGTCCTGAATGTCTGCAACCATCCTGTCGTCTCACTATCAAACATCTGGATTCACCCAGTGGTTCCTGTAAACAAACATCTTCACCATCTGCTTATCTTCCTCTTCTTGTATCTCTACTGGTCTTCCCTTTCCTCCAGTCCTCTAATCACACGCCTATTGTGTCGAGCAGAAGACCGACAGTTTGAAAGTTTACCTGCCAAACACAGACCAGAGGAAAGTCAGACCTGCTGAGATTAAGAAAGAGTCAGACAGGGAGATGCACACATGCAGGCTGGACGAGGTAACTGAATCCCAAGTTGGGATTCTGGAGGAAAAAAACAGCGTGATTATGTGATTTTGACTCAGAGAAATAATTCAAAAACCTTCAACATTTTATTTCAGAACTCAGACATGAAGAACCAGAGAAACCAAACATGCTCCTGTCATTAGAGGAGAGTAGACTGAACACAAACACTCATATTGGGGCCATTTTGAAGTGTTGGAAAGGGATTGTGCTGCCGTCTGTCACCACATGCAGTGTTTATAACCACTCCTTCACACCTGGAGTGATCAGTCTGTCACAGAGTGTCTTACATGGGGTGGGAGACTCTGTCCAGCAGGGATGTTACCGTGGCTATCATCCTCCTTTCCACTGGGTCCAGGTTCCTCCCCAGGACAGAGCTGGTCTTCTAGATCAGCTGATCAAGTCTCCTTTTGTCAGCAGTTGAGATGCTGCTGCCCCAGCAGACCACTCCATAGAAGATGACTGATAAGTCATAAAAAGTCTTCAGGAGCGCCCCCTGAACCCCAAAAGACCTCAGTCTCCTGAGTAGATAGTCTGCTTTGACCCTTCCTGTAAAGTGCTGTAGTGTGGTCTGGCCAGTCCAGGTTATTGTTCAGGTGAACACCCAGGTTATTGTTCAGGTGAACACCCAGGTGTATCAAGATTCTCTGTTTATCAAGATTCTCTTGATAAACAGTTGTAGAGATCTACAAAGAATATGTTGACATTTGGTGTCCAAAAGAAACGCTCGCGAATGTTCGCCCAACTTTTATGGAAAAAGCTTCATTTTCCAAAACCAGTTCCATTTCTCAGGGGCACCATTGCTGCATCCTGGGCTCATCGCTATCCAACAAGATCTGTAAAAGTTTTAAACAAATACAAATAAGCCAGAGCATTGACGATTTTATTTATCGAGCTTTAATAAAAGATAACAGACTGTAACATCAGCACAAAAAATACATCACACAGACCTCCATTTTAATGCCCTGACAGACAGCAGGAATCCGTTATTTTACACCCCACATTTACAAATTATGGAGCTAAGTTTTTATAGGGATAAATCAACATTTTTAAAGTGTTGTTTCATTGGTTGATACAAGTCTTCTATGTTTGGCTGAGGCTCAATAAACCAAAAACAACCTGAGTATTATCTCAAAGGACATCTCCAAAACAGAAAGCAAATGTTGAGGACGGACCAACTGCCAAGACACACAGTCATGCTGGATATGTTTCTATCCATTCCCTCCATCGTATAAATAAAAGCAGACACACAAAGACGCTACAGAAGCAGCAGCACAGGGATGAATTATTGTAACGGTGCTGCTCTGTAATCTTAGTGGATTGTGGAGGATTAACTCCTCGGTCTGATGCTGGTTGGACAGACAAAGCTCCCCCATCGTCAGCTGCCTGTTGCAGAAACAGGACACCAGCCGACAGCTTAGAGACCCAACAACAGACCAGGACCGCTGGTTTCCTTCATTTTTGGCTCCTGACATGTCCTGACATGGCCGAATGTGCAGCTAGCGTATTTTATAGCTGAACTAAAAGGTAGACCAGCTGAGCCCCAGGTTGCTTCTAATAATGTCAGTGTCTGGGTCTTTAAGCCGACCATAAGACAGTAGTGGGACTAGTAGTAGACGTTTCTGGTACCAAACAATCAACTGAGAGCTTGTTTTAGTGGAAATGCTGGATATGATGATAGGGAACATAACTGAAATAAACTCGACATGTTTTAGGCCATTAGTGTCCACTGCTCACTGCCTACAACCCAGAAGTCTACAGGTTGAAGCTTCATGCACTTCTGTTTGTCCTCTGTTCATTCAGTGAGAGTGAAGTTGATGTTAATGTTTCCTATTTCTAGTGGACCTGTCAGATTACATTAATTCTTCAAATATGCCAGAAATGCAAGGTGGTTAGATCTGTTGGGGATCTTCTAGCCTCAAGGCAACAGTGCGAAAAATGAGACATGAAACGACAAAATCGAGAC
This sequence comes from Amphiprion clarkii, assembly GCA_027123335.1. Lineage (NCBI taxonomy): Eukaryota > Metazoa > Chordata > Actinopteri > Pomacentridae > Amphiprion > Amphiprion clarkii. The sequence continues at coordinate 26,374,788 of CM049587.1, forward strand.
ATAAAATAACAAGACCGAGGCACAAAATGACAAAATCAAAACACAAAACGCCAAAACTGAGACACAAAACGACAAAATCAAGACAGAAAATAACAAAAACGAGACACGAAACGACAAAAACGATTCATTTAAGGACACAGAAATGTGAGGTATGATCGTTGCACTAGATGATATCCAGTCAAACAGCGACTGAGAGCTGGTTTTAGGGGATCTTCTAGCTGTAAGGTGACAGCGCAGCCCACAAAGTGACCACATGAACGACAGTATAGGAAGCAGCTTTAGCTGTGATCATTTGAGTAAGTTGAGGCTACATCAGGTGTTTTGACGTCACATCTGACCACAGAGAGAGTTGGAGGTGACAGAAAGTTGCAGTCAGTGTTTCTACAAAGTTGCATCAGGGCACCATGAGCTCTGCAGAAGCAAATTCTCAGTAATTGTTCTGCTCAGTTTGTGGGAGGCTCACAGGAAAACACAGATGGGTATCAGGGAGGGACTCGGCTAGAAGACTCCTCAGTGTGTGTTGGTGTGTGTGTGTCGAGCTGCACAGTGTGTGTTTGTGTGTTTATCTCGGATCCTTATCCAGACGGACGATCTGAAGCTCAGATACAGAGCAGCCGGGATAAGAGTTCACTGTAAACGACACACATTCAGCAGCAACACAGCGACCCGACTGTCAGCAGAACGTTCGTTGACAGAGTTCAGACTGAAACAACAGACAGAAAAACAGGGAAAAAGAGCCTCAAAGAAAACACAAGCATTATAAAACCAAGTTCTTCAGTAAAACGACAAAATTGATACACAAAACGAGAAACAAAACAACAAAAAAGACATGAAACAAAAAACGAGACGAGCGAAATTCGCTGGATTTTGGTTGATTTTTTTGTGAATGTTCTTTAGAAACATTTTTAACATTTCTTTTTTTCCACCAAAAAATGTTCAAAGATTTCCCAAAAATGTTGAAAATGTGGACATCAGAAGTTTCACTGCGAAAATACATTTTTTTCCCCACATTTTCAAACTTTAAAACGGATCAATTTCTACCCGCAGGACGACACGAGGGTTAAAAACCCCCAGCAGTTTTCCTCTTACCGTGACAATTAGGGGCCCTCTTTTCTTTGTATTATCGCTGCTCTTTTGCGTAAATGTGCCACTGAGCAATAAATTGCTTTACCAAAAACATCTGGTGATTTAGGTTCCACCCAGCTGACCCTACAGGTTAGAGTGTGACGTCAAATGTTCAGGTGAAGCTTTTAATTAGCATTATTTGCTTTACTAAATGAGATTGTTCAAACCATGATAGTGGTTTGAATGAAGAATATTTTTCGTTTGTCTCAGAGTTGAATCAGACCTTGTCAGAGTTTAAAGCAGAGGCAAACGTCCAGCGCTACAGAGCGTCTTCCCTCCCATGGTAACCATCCATAGCCGTGTCATTCCTCCAGCTGTAACCTACACCGTCCTCCCATCCTGTCTGTCAGTGATTATGTGATACACCGACTCTCAACAGCATTCCTCTGCTCTTTGATCACGAGACGCTCGGTGTTTTGTCTGTCAGGATGAAATACTGGGCCTCCGGGGGAAATGCACACAAAATAATCTGTCAGCATCTAAAACCCCAAAATGTACCACAGCTACCTGCTGGTGATGAACTCCATGGAGGTCGTGCATGCCAACAAAGGCTTTGAGGACATTTGTGGATCAGTTTCACAGTCCTTGAGGCAACGTGGGGGATCAGGTTAGATATCCAACACCTGTAACAGTCACTTCTGCACACATGTGGTATAGGACTATAGACACCCCACAGTGGGACACATTAGCATGAACTCCTGCTGTTTCCTGTGTCTGCGTCCTCAAGTGGTGGATCTGCTTCGTCTTAGCGTTCCTTGCTGTGTGATGCTAGCACCTTGAGGCTCTGGCTTGATTCTTTCCTGTATATTACTAGCCTGAGTGCTCCCAGATTACATGAATGATTAAATCTGGAGCCCTGATGCACCGAAGCAACCGTCCCAACATTTTACCCGACATATTCCCCACTCGTATTCTGAACTTTTGCCAAAATGTTTGATTAGAGTCACAGAAGCATGAAAATCGTTGGCTTGCAGTTTGGTCTTGAGATCAGTCCGTCTTTATTGGCTTGGATTTGTCTGTCTCGTCGGTTTAGTGACTCTAATTGATCTTGAAGTTTCCCATCACAGCTTCATGTGTTTAGGGTCCAGTTCTTACTTTCTCCTCTTGTTTTGTCCCTCAACAAAATGGATTTCACCCCTGCACAATACTACTGCATTAAAAACCAACAGGTTAGATAAACTACACTGAAAAAGCAGGAAAATATGCCATTCTTACCAGTCTGCCTACTGCTCCTGTTTCAAACAACACAGTAAAGAATGACAATTAAATCAGGGTCCCAGAAGCAGACAGAGATTTGTCTTACAGATGGGAGACAAATGTAAGAACAAAGACATAAACTGCATAAAAAGATGAGTGAAGCAACCATTACACCATCGATTGTTTGGAATTTGTTAGTTGGTATCAGTTGTTTTTTTTAAACCAGATGCAATGAGCAGCAATAGATCTGACTTAAACCTTCAGGATTTTTTTTAAATTCTTTATTTTGCCAGGTAAAATCAGTTGAGAACAGTTTAAATCTTTTGGGGGGTTGGAAACACTGTCTGTCCGGCTGAATAGCATACATTTAGTTTTCTTGGAATTGAGGCACAAGCAAAGGTCATGAAAAGATTCCTGGATTGTCATTAGGCTGAGTTGAAGGGAAGACGCAGCACAGTGACGTGACATCTACCTTTGTAATGTAAAGGGAGAAAGCTTTAATTTGTCACCTCTGTTGTCCTCTAAACTGATCCACGTCTGTGAAAAATGAATGAAATATGTGTTATAACACCTTCCAAATATTTCAGCATTTAGTTGCTGTGTGATTAGGAAGAAGAAACTCTTCCTTCTGTACAATTTCCATTCAGATTCTAGGAAATGCTACTAGCTAATTTAGCTAACGTTCAGGAGATTTTCCCAACAGAAACACACTCGCTGCTGGTTCCCACCTTTAAAGTAGTTTTAAAACACACCCACCACTCAGTGAACTGCCTTTAAATTAGACACACACCCACCAGCCCAAAGATAGAATCACTCCCCGTCCACAAGCACACACCTGTGCACTCTGCAAACAACACACACTCACCTGCACAAGGTAACAAAGCTTTAGTGAGTGAGGTCATTGGAGCCTGAGGGGAATTCTGTCTTTTTCTCTCTGGTTTTCTAAACGTGACGCATTCCTCAGAGTTTGGCTTTTCACCGTTGCACCAGTCTTCACTGCACTCTGCCACAGTGTTACGTATCGACCACCTTCTACCTTCTTTTATTGTTTGATGTCAAAAAATTATCCCTAAGTCTGGGAAAACTAACGGTGAAGCTCAGTCTGAACAAGTGACAATAAGTGGAAACAGTTCAGCTTTTATACGGACACATAATCCAGTTACATCAGTGTGAGTAGCAGGATGCTTTTTTCAGACCAAGTTGTTGTATTTTCATGGTTAAAGTACAATAGTTTGAAATAATAAAGAGCATTTAATCATAACATTGTTATCCTTTCTTAACACCACCTTTATGATATTTAGTAGCAGAGGAAAAGACATTGATTGTTCAGTTAATACAGGGGCTAGTCTGTGATAAGAGGGCAAAAATAGCCTGAATTATATTGAAAAAAAGGCAGCAAAGAGGCCAAAAGAGCGACCAGCCAGTCTGACCTCAGCAGAACAAACCACAGCTTCATGTCCTTTACTTCTTCTGCTGCCAGGACTTTAGAAACACTGACAGAAGTTATTTTAAACAACTGTTGTGTTCTATTGATTAGTTCTTATTTCTATGAACTAGAACAGATGTTTTTACTGTATTTACTGCTGCTTGTTGCTCCTTTATAGTGACCTGTAGATAGATGGATGGATAGATGGATGGATAGATGGATGGATAGATGGATGGATAGATGGATGGATAGATGGATGGATAGGATACGGGATGGACAGATGGATGGATAGGGATACAGACGGACAGACAGACACTTTACTAATGCCGAGGGAAATTTAAGATTTATAACTATATTGCCTGTAAGTCTTGAATTGAATGTGTTTGAATGGGGAAAGCTGCAAATGAATTTCCCCTGTTGGGATGAATGGTGTTCTGTGAATATGGATCTGACTCTGACTGATAAGGTTTCACACCACAGGGTCTAAAATGTCCTCAGCAGCTGAGTCCTCGGTTCAACTGGTAGTCGGCAGGACTCTACAAATCATTCCCAGTCGCCAAATGTGTCGAGTAAACGAGACATTCGTGTCCTGGACCGAAGCTGGGCAATGTCTTTTAATTCTGATGGACTTCTGCCGTACAGCGTGCGGTACATTTTGGTGCCATGGGAAAGTTTAAATCTTGTAATCTCCCCACAGAGTTACAGTATAGAGGCTGCATGTTAGTTGAGAGCTGCCCTCACTGGAATGTCAGTAATGTTTAACCAGACTGGCTCCAGGCCAAAGCGACTGGACAGCAGATTAACACCAGCAGCCTCACACACATGCAGCTCTCTGTTCACACACGTGTGTGTTTAGGCGTGTGTGTGTGTGTGTGTGTGTGTGTGTGTGTGTAGTGTGTGTGTGTGTGTGTGTGTGTGTGTGTGTGTGTGTGAGACTCTCCGTCCCTGTGGGAAACCTTGTCAGGACTGATTTCACACCTAGAGTAGACCTGCAGGAGCCGACCCAGTCAGTGTGTATTAACACACATTCATAGACAGCTGGGGACACTATAGATGAAATGAACCATTGTTTATACTTTAAGTGTGTAATAAGCTGCTTCTGTTCATGAAAAAGGACGAGTAAATCATTGAAGTGCTGTTTGAATTCAACACAGCCCTACATTTTTGTACATTTTTGCACATATAGCATTAAAATGATATCCCTCGATGGTTTTAGTCTCCTTTTTCAATCAGATGTCAATCAAAAATCTAAAGACACACTTGTTTTCAGTTACTTTTGGTTGCTCGTAGTGATCAGAATGCAGTCATGGTAAAAGTTATTAGACCACCCTTGTTTTCTTCAATTTCTTGTTCATTTCTACCAAACTGCTAGCTGGTCAGGAAACATCTTTCTACCCACCAGATGATGTCACTCATCTGTTCCTGTCAGGAATCGTCCTCAGACCTCCAGGGACCTTAAAAATTAGTCAGCACTGTGGAGAAACGGGACTTGTTCTTCAAGGACAGTTGGAAACTGAATTCTTGAAGCTGGTCTGAAGACACACAGGGCAGGAAGAAGCCCTTCATCATGGAAAGGCAGAGGAAAGCTGGTTACTCTTTGCTGGGATCACAAGGATTGGACTGTTGATGATTGGACTAAGGTTCTCTTCAGGGATGAATCCAGTTTTCAGTTGATGTCCACTCCAGCTAAATTACTGGTTAGGAGGAAGCCTGGAGAAGCTACAAACCAGACTGTCTGCCCCTACAGTAAAACATGGGGGTGGATCAGTGACCATCTGGGGTAGTTTCAGTCTGGGTGGAACAGGGCAAATGAACCAGGTCATGTACAGGAGTACTCTAGAAAACAGTCTTCTTCCATCAGCTGGAAAACTCTTTCCTGCCTCCAATGACTGGATTTTCCAACAAGACAAGGTCAGTTAAAGCCTGGATGGAGAACCAGAACATTGGAACCATGCCTTGGCTGCTCAATCACCAGATCTAAATCCAACTGAAAACCTGGGGAAAATCATCAAACACAAAAAAGAGAACCACAAACCCAAAAACAAAGCAGGTTAGTTAGAATTTATACAACAGGAATGAGCTGCTGTGAAGCAGAACAATGTCAGAAGCTGGTGGAGAGCAGCCAAGATGCATGGATGCAGTCATCAGAAACAATGGTTATGAATCAGTACTAACTCCTGTGTGGATCATGTGACTAAAACAGACAGAAAACAAAACATGGAATCCTAAAAGCTGTTTTTGGCAGAACAATGCCATAGATATTGATGGAAGAACTGAAGAGATTTTGGTTATGATCCAGAATCCCATGGAAAATATCTGATATCAGCTCTGAAATTAAACTCTTATGACCTATTTTTGTTGTTATCATTATATTTGTCCAAACAAATGTACCTTTAGTGGTACCAGGCATTAAAATGAACAGGAAATTGAAGAAAACAAGGGTGGTCTAATCATTTTTTCCATGACTGTATATTAGTATTTTATATTTTCTTGATCTTACAAGTTGTTTTCCTCTTTGTCGTGTTTTTTCAGTCTTTTATATTTAGTGATTTGTGAGTTTTTCCCCGTTGTCTTGCTTCTTTGCACTTGTTTTTGTTGCTGCCTGTCTTCAACTCATATTATTTTAAAATATGCTCTATAAATAAACTTTATTGGATTTGATTTCAGTCCCTAAACCTCTAAACCACCAGGATGCTCCAAAACAACCAACGTCATGAATTACAGCAAGATTTGATTCAGATGAAACTCTAAGAATGCAAAAAAGAATTAGAGCAAGAGTTCATCCACAGTGTGTATTTCTGTCCACACTGGACAGCAGGGGACAACATGTTGGCCGGCCTGCTTATCTGTGTACTCTGTGTTTTGGAAGTTTTTGGTTTTGGCTGACCCAGATGTGCCATATTTATTTTCGGTCCCTTTTCTAACCGTGCTGGTTTTAAATTAGAGCCTGTAGGTCTAAAAATCTCCCAGTGTTGTGTGTGGGTTAGGCTTGATTTAGTGCAGATGTGCCATAGATTTCACCCTGGAGAGAGCTGATGTTTTGGGTCTCTTTCTTTTTGCAGATGGGTGGGCTGTTACATGAACATACAGTATGAGGTGTAAGACTCTTTAACTCAGTGTGCAGTAGGGAACAAGGGCCTGGAAGTAGCTGGAAACAGAAGGTACTTGCACTTTTAATTGGCCCACTGCTCAATAATAGTTCCCAGTTGTTGGCGCATGAAAGGGGGATATAAGAGACTTTAACACCACCCGCTGAAAACATGAGTGAAACGCAGATCCGTTTTACGACCACATAAACTCAGCAGTCAGTCCGCTTGCCTCTGAACTGAACATAATGTATAACATGGTTTCAGTGTGCAATAATGGTGTTCGTCTATGTTTCATGACACTGGATGACGACAGTATGGGTTGGGTAAAACTCAGAAGTCACTGGAGATGCAATAAGGATTTATATGACTAGAAAAGATTCATGGATATGGCTTTGAAGTCTATTTTGTGCGACAACATGCCGTGCTAGCTATCCACGCAATGCACATAAGAAATAATGGCCACAACTTGACAATTACATACCGGACACACCAGCTACCTCTGTCACCTGTCTCTATATACAACATTTAAATGTCAACTTGCAATTTCAGTGCAACTTGTCTGTAAATGTCATCAGGGCCGGACTCTGATCATACATGTAAAGTTTCAGGCAGATTGGAGCATGTACAGGCTAGTTATACATCACTTCCTGTCCATACACAAGGTAACTGTGACTGTATTTCAGCATATGGATGTAATGAAGGCCGGAGTCGCGCTATTGAGTAATTTTGGCTTACACCTATGCAGTTCCCCTAAAATATGAAATTTTTCGCTGATTCTGATGTGTGTGCAAAGTTTCAGGTGTTTTCAAGTATTTAAGGCCATGAAAAGTCTGACAGAGAACGAATAATATAAAGAAACCATTCGGTGCTGGGACAATAAATATAAAGTAAGAATGTTGTAGTGTCACCATCTTCAGAACAGAACCTTCTGCAAAAGTCCAGTCGTCTCTTCTCCTGTAAAAGGTTAACTTTCTCCCTGCATCTCTACACAGAAACCATGTCTTATGGTAAAACCAAACCACACCAGATCAAGACTTCTCATTTAGGTTTGGCGGATTTTATTCTGAAACTCCCATTGACCAGGGCAAATATTTTCATAACCTCGGATAACATCACAGTTAAACTGGTTTAAAGTAAGATATACTTTATTGATCCTTAAAAGGAAACTGTTATGGCAGCATGTTAACAGACAACCGAGACAACAGAGAAGGAGTGAGGGGAGGTGGGACTGAGCTGATGGAGGTCACCAGAGCTCGAGAGGATGAAGGTAGAAGTTTGGGTTGAAAGAAGAGGGTGGGAGGAGATGATGGACCTGGTCCCGGGTTATATGAGCGTCCCGGTCCGCTCGTATAGTCCGGAAGCCGCTGATTCTGGTGGTATTCTCGGTAATACAGGACATCCTCGACTTACAACAGAGTTTCGTTCCTCCGGCTCGTAGTAAGTTGATTTTCGCTGTAAATCGGAACTTCAGAGAAAATGTAAACAAAGTCGTTACGTGCATCACGATATTGATCAGTTCTTCATAAAAGTCATGAATACCAACTACTTTCATGCATGAATGAGTCATTTTATAAAAAGATAACAGAATATGTTGCACTGTTTTTACAACTTGATCTAATAATGCCAATGTTTGTCGGTGTTTCGTCCTGTTCCGAGTGTTTTATTGAATCTAATTTCACTTCAAGAAGATGCCTTTCCTTCTCTTCGTTTTTCACGGAGCTGGCAGTGGTTTCACTTGCACAGGAAAACTAAACTGATTGTAAAATGGGCATTAAATGAGCTTCTGTTTGCCTGAGGCCTTTTCTCAGGTTCTTTGAGTGCATTAGAGGCAGAGCAGAAACATCCATAGCATTAGCAAACACCTTGACGGCTCCAGGTACTTTTCACACAGAAATCATCTTCACAAAGGAAGAAAAAGGCAGAAATGTCCTCATACCTGGGTTTGTTGTTTATCAAAGGCTGAAAAAAGCCACATTTTAATTTAACATTGCTGCTAGTTATTGACATTTTGGTTTCTAATCTGTGAGAAACAAACAAAGATGTTTGAGTTTGAGCTTCACTAACCACATGCAGACATGAACACCGCCAGCATTAAGACGTTGTGGAAGCTTTAAAGAGTCTGAAAAGTCCGGTTCCACCCAATGGAGAGTGCCTATGTTGGCCTTAGCCATTAAACACACACTGAGAACGCATCAGTCCGGCAGCAGCAGCTATTAAATGCCTTTGGTGTCTGTATTGTTGGTTCATTTGATGCTAGTTGGGGAAGGGAAAGCATGCTGCAGAGGAAAAAGCTAAGGAAGCTAGCGTTGGTCTGCTGCCTGTTGATTGAGGTAAGAGACTGCATTTGTTCCAAAATATCGCTGAAAGTTTCAGAAAAGGAAAAGGTCGACATTTTTAAGCTCCAGCTACCCTTTAGCTGACCTCTGATCTTTGTTGTTTTGAAATGGGCGTAACTTTGGTGTGTTTCTTAGACGCTATTTTGAAAGTATTGAGGTTTCGGGATGAAAGTTCTCCTGAAAGAAAAGAAGAAGCCTCACTCTTTGCCTCGAGGCACCTCAAATGTCATCAGGAATTGCAGAGGCTAGAAGAATCTGCTCTCTTTGTTTTAGCATCTACAGAAAAATGCTCAGATACAGCGTCCTTCTGCAGATTATCAATAACCACTTTAGATTTACATCTGCTGTGAATTTGGACCACATAACACCCCCAAAATGTACTGTGATACAAGTTAAAGGTCAAAGTTAGCTTATTATGAAAATGAACTTCTACCAGCAGAGCTTTCAGTGACATCGTCTTTATTATCTCTGTTGTCATGGTAATGCAAAACACATGAACTGATTTAATCACATTCTACTAATGTCAGAGCACTGTGATATCATAAAGCTATTTAGATTACTTTAAGTTGGAATTATTTTGTATTAAGTTCAGAATAACGTGAGGCAGAAACGACAAAACCGAGACACAAAATGACAAAAATGACGCACAAAACGACAAAAGTGAGACCCAAAACAATAAAAACGGGATAGAAAATGACAAAACTGACAAACAAAATGAAAAAGACAAGATAGAAAACGATAAAACAGGACACAACATGACAAAATCGAGACACAAAATGACAAAAGTGAGACACAAAATCACAAAAACAAGATAGAAAACGACAAAACTGATGCACAAAATGCCAAAAATTAGATAGAAAACACTAAAAACGAGATGGAAAATGAGAAAAACGACAGAAAACAAAACTGATACACTAAATGATAAAAACAAGACAGAAAATCACAAAAACCAGACGGGAAATGACAAAACCGATTATTTATTATTGTTTAGCTAATTAGAAGGTGGTTGTTATTAAATTCAGACGGTTATTTAGTTGACATTTTAATTATATCCAGTCATTTTTATTAATAAGTGATTGTTTCCATAATAAGTAATGATGGAATTTGTAAAGACATGATCATAATGAACATAAAAAACATTTTTACTTTTAATAAAAATGTATGTGAGATATATCCCAAAGTCCCTCTGTTATATATTGGCCCAGGGAATGAAAAAGAAGCAAAATACATAAGTAAATAGCATTATCCAGAAGAAAATAAGCACATTTATACCTATAGGATAAATGTGAAAGATAATGTAAAAAACAAAACACCACAAAAGAATAACAGCTTTGTTTTCATGTCTGTGCTCACTGTTTGATCTTTGCATCATCTTCAAGGCCACTTGAACTGGAGATCAAAGCGCTGATTGGTTGTAGAGTTGTACGGGGCGTGGCGTTATTAACTGTCAGACAGCTAATTGGTGGCAGCTCGTAGTAGGCGTGTTGTCATTAACTATCATTCAGCTGATTGGTTGCAGCTTGTCGTGGGCGGGGCCGTGCTGCAGCTGGCTGTCATACAGAGAGCATACGTTCAACAGTGTGTAACGGGATGGGCGTCGTGTGAGTGGAGCTTACCGGGGATTTCTCAGCTATCTCTTCAGAAATTCTTCAGATCTGGTGGAGCTGTAGCAGCTGTCAGGGACGTTTTTATTCCACAATGGAAACTTTTAAGTTAGCTTTGGCCACGCCGGTGGAGTAGAGCGACGGGAGAGGAGGAAGGGACGCCGGGAGACGGTTGAGGGATTGGAAAGAGGAAATCTGTCCTACCGAGCAGACATCCACAGACAGCCGGGGCTTCGGTTACTTTACCGGCTCTGGGGTTCGGTTCGAGCCGACAGCTGCTCAGTTTTAGGGATTTTTGATGCGGCCGGGAAGTTTTCTCCTCCAATGACGTGGAATAGCACGATGAGCAGTGGCTACAGCAGCTTGGAGGAGGACTCTGAAGAGTACTTTTTCACGGCCAGGACCTCTTTCTTCAAAAAACCCTCCGGAAAAGTCACAGAGAGCAAGGTAAATAAAACACAAACAAACAAACAAACAAACAAAAACCCCAGGCGCTTTCTGTCAGTATGAGTGGAAGTAGGCTGTGATAGTTTGGTAGAACAACTCAGGAATATGTTCGTCCTGAAAACCCACTGTGGCAAAAATATATTTTAATGTTTTAATTTCTCTCTCTCTCTCTGTATATATATATCATCATATTATTATGATTTATGTTTTAAAATTTTAGTTTTATTGGGTTTACATTTATGATTATTGTTATTATTTATATTAAAAAGTTATATTTTTTTAACTTATTTCTAGATTTGGGTTTATATATTATTATTATTATTATTATTATTATTATTATTTATATTTTTTAGTTTTTTTCATTGCTCTTTTTTAGATTTGGGTGTACACACACACACATATGTATATGTAATTATTTATATTTTTTACATTTTGTTTTATTTTTATTGCTATTTTTTCAAGATTTTAAATTTTTATTTATATATATATATATATATATATATATATATATATATATATAAATAAAAAATTGAGATTTTTTTGTTTTCTTTTTATTGCTTATTTTTTCTAGATTTTGGTGTCTATATTATTATTATTTTTTATTTTATATGGAAAATAACAAACATGATGTCATTTCCTCCTGAAGAAAAGACTGGCAAGTCAAGTGTCATCAGGTTTACTACAATATCTTTATAAATAACTTTTATAAATAACTGTATATCTAATATTTAGAATAATCTTTCTGTTATAATACCATGTGGTGTTTGGTTGATTTTAGGCCTGAAAACAGCAGAAATGTCAACTATGATACAGAAAGTCCTGCAATTACATACTGACCCAAAAACAACCTTCCAGGTTTAATTAGCGTTTCATTCACCTGTCGTGTCCCGTCAGCAGAACCACTTCCAAAGCTTTTCTCTTCATAGGTTGCTCTTTATGTTGCATTTTAGGTTCTTCTTTTGGCTACAGCTCCATAACATCAAATATTCAGAAATGCAAATGAAGTTTGACATGTGTCGCTGTTAGAATATTTGCACAATACCAACTGTTTTTTTTTGGCTTAATCCCTGTTTGACAGCTTTAGCAGCAGGTTTATCCTACATTTCATTAGACAATAAGTGTTCCGGGTAAACAAATTACATATTCGGAGTCTAAGAAAGGAATAAAAGTGGGCTCATTGTGTTTTTAGCACTGCATAAAGAGGGATTCTGTATTTATTTCAGAATCAGAGACTCACATGAGGCCACCACACCCCCAAACCAGGAAGTCCTGCTCAGCCTGTGGACGAGGAGATTTAAGTCTAGACTGAGTGTTGGATTTTTATTTGTTTGACCTTTAGTTTAGCAGGTAAAAATGTTTAAGAACTGCTTCTCATTTTCCAACATGACGCAGGTAATCTGTGGACACAAATAGACACATAAACATCGAGAAGAACAAAAAACAAGCAAAAAGCATGGGAGCATATGCATGTGAGTGGAAAAATAAAAGTGCATGAGGTGTAAGAAAGTGTGTGTGTTTATATAAGCAAAGTCCAAAGTGATCAGCAGGAGCAACCGTCAACTACAATCTGCTGGAGTTTAAGCTTGAAGGAGGTGAGTGGAGTCAGAGTTGAAAGTTTCAGGGTGTTTTGTAAGGTGACAAAAAGGAGACACAAAACGACAAAAGTGAGACAGAGAACAACAAAAACGAGACATGAAATGACAAAAACGAGACACGAAATGACAAAAATGAGACAGGAAACGACAAAATTGAGACACAAAATGACAACACTGATTATTTATTATTGTTTAGCTAATTAGAAGGTGGTTGTTATTAAATTCAGACGGTTATTTAGTTAACATTTTAGTGACATCCAGTCGTTTTTTATTAATAAGTGATTGTTTCTATAATAAATAATTATTGAATTTGTAAAGACATGATCATAATGAACATTAAAAACATTTTTTTTTTATACTTTTAATAAAAATGTATGCCAGATATATCCTAAATTTCCTGTTATAGATTGACCAGGGAAGGAAAAAGGCAAAAGAATAAAGAGCGATAAAGAGTGTCCAGTTTTTGAGATAAAGCCTAAACATTCGGCTTTATCATGTCTGGAACTCGCAAAATTAGGTCAGTCTTTAGGTGTTTGACTGAACACTGACCCGCTGTAGTCCACAGACACACACACACACACACACACACGCACACGCATGTATTCACGCCACACGGCATCTGGTTTGTCCTTTGAAGACTCAGCATACTGTACCAGAATCGAGCCATTCTTCTCCTCTGCCCACTTCAAGTGTGTGTGTGATTCTGCAGAAATGCTTCCATAACTGGCCTCTATCAGGTCCTCATTCCTCACGGCGGTGTGTGTGTGTGTGTGTGTGTGTGTGTGGAGTGGATGCACAATGTGGCCCATACAGGGAGGCTGTGACCTGTGGTGGGACCTGAAATGGGGCGCTGCTTTCTCACATGCCAGCAGGAATTCCAGCTAGAGAGAGGACGTCCCTCAGGGGAACTTTAGTGGGACTGCTGTGTGAAATTACTGGTTGTGTATCGTAGAAATAGAGGGTTACTGAAAGGAGTCGATGTGTACGGAGGACTTTAAATAGTACAGCTGGCTAAAGCTAAAAACATTTGGAGAATGTGGTTGCTGCAAACAAATGAAACTGTGTCAGCAAATACCAGCGCACCCACCAGGACCCTTCATTTAAATATGTCCAGGGTGGAGTGACTCAAACACGGTGTCAACAAATGTAGTAAAACAATGGTAGTGTTACGGCTGGCCACAGAAAATTTTATTTCAGTTGATGATGATAATAATTGATCATTTTTTTCTTACCTATTTTAATAAAGACCAACAGAAATAAGGTGTAATTTGACCACTTGAAGCTGGTTATCAGGGCACACAGACTGTAATTTTAGTTTTAGCTTTAGGGCCCAAACTGATATAGATGTTTTGAGGCCGATACTGATTCCTATATTTGGCAAAAAAAAAAAAAAATCTGATTACCAATTAATTCGCTGATTAATTAAAAAAAAATATAATGAATAAAATCAGGCATGACGTGTTCTTTTCACGACAGGTGATATGTGATGTTACCTAAAATTAGTGAAATAAAACACATATATCGGTATCGGTTGATATCGGAATCGGAAGTTGAGAGTTGGACAATATCGGCATATCTGTTATTGGCATAAAAGCCGTTATCGGACTTAAAAGAACTTCTTTTTTGGTCCCTAAATGCTTACAACAGCAAAAGTGTGAGTTACAGGCAGAACATTTTACTGTTAAATAGAAAACATAGGTGTGGGACTAAGAGTTGTGAGTCTTTCTAGGCTGCAAAGCTCTTCTTCCAAAGCCAACCACTGGTCTTCGTTGGCTGCAGTTTCCACCAGTGGAGGTCTGCAGGCTGAATACTCAGTAGACCTGCTATCAGTTTATCGCCCAGACCTTGGTGGTAAATATAAATTATACACATTGCAGCCCGTTGCAAGGTATTTTATGTAACTGTGGGCAACGCAATGCTCCAAGGGACAGTAATCTCCATTATATGGTGATTTCTGTTTGCTTCTACTAATCATTTAGGTCGGCATGGTGGTGATTAGCAGTGATTAGCTGCCTCTTGAGTTCACCAGCTGGAGCCTTTCTGTGTGGAGCTGGGTTTCTCCAGGTGGATGTCAGGTTAATTGGTGATTTTATTTAGCTGCAAGTGAGAGCCTGAGTAGAGCCTCTACAGGGTAAAGGTGGTGTATTAAATGGATGTTTGTTTTGCCTTTAGAGTCACAAAAATGTGTGAAATGTCCATTAGAATTTCCCAGACTCTGTGTGACCCCTACAGATACCTTGTTTTGTCTGACAACCGTTCAGACCTTTTAACAGCACCTGAAAGTTCTGCTTAATTGATGTATGTGGTGATAAAAGCTGAGGAAATAGTAGTATTATTTACTTCTATGTTGTGTTTTGTTTTGCTACAGTAGCAGGAATAGTAACAATAGCAGCATTTCCCTTTCCTATGTTGGCTTAAAAAACAACAATTGCTTTTCCTTATAAAACGTCTCTGGAAAAGAATAGTGCATTTATGAGTGTTTGTGTGAATTAGAAAATAGGGAAGTTGGTTTGTGATTGCAGTGTTCTCTGGTTCAGTACAAACAGTAGCAGTAGTGGTACTGTACAGTTACACATTTATACTTCCTACCCACTGGTGGCTCCCAGGACGACCGTCTGTATGGGAAAGTGAAGTTTAATAAGCTTTAGATTAAACACAGAGGAGAAGGACAAACAGACAGAAACACAAAGACTGATGGATTGATTGTGGACGGTCAAACAAGGAAATGAGATGTAACCGTCTGGCCAGTGGAGGATTTATCTGTAGCCTGGAGCTGATTTTATACCCACCCATCTCTCCAGTGGGTGAATGTCACACTGACCAGTGGGTCTCGTGAAAAACCATTGGAGGGTAATCCCACCCAGCCCCCAGGATGCACACAAACACACACAAACACTCACAAACACACACACACTGGTCAGCCAAAGCAGCTCATCTTCAATTCAAATCGTCCTGACAGACTGTAGGCTTACTGTGCCGGGGTTTTATCATTTTCCAGAGCTCACATCCATGAGATCCTCTTCCCCTGATCAGAATTAATCTCACTTTGAGCAACAATCAAGACTCTTGTTTGTCTGGTACTTGAATAGTAAGGCTTTATATGACTGCAGAAGTGTCCCTCTGTTTCTATTCATTTATTTAAATTTTTTAAAGTCAAACACTGTGCAGTTTACAGCTTTTGGTTTAGGTCGTACTACTTTGGCCTATCCAATAAAATCATACAGACAATATACACTTAGTGAATAAATTCAACATGTGGCTAAAAAAAATGAAAGTGAGCATGAACAGTAGGCCAGAAAGTCTGGTAGGTATTACGCTTTCATATGCATGGGAATGATATTATTTATTTTTTATTAGGGTCCGAGCACCAACTGATATATTTGATATTTTAAGAGAAATACACCAAATTTTTTTTGGCGACCTATCAAAACTGTCCACCATGCGACACTATCACTGTGAATCTATATTGGTCTATGGAATTCATCAGGGCTGGACTCTGATCACACATGTAAAATCTGAGGCAGATTGAAGCATGTACAGGTTAGTTAGACAGCACTTCCTGTTTCATGGCGAGTTGGTGAAATTCTGTTGGCCACCATTTCCACGCCCTCAGACTTTTGTGGAGCATTTTGGTAACTTTTTATCACCCATTCCTGGTGTACATCCCAGCCAAATTTCAGCTCTCTTGGAGTAATCCTGTTTGAGTTTATAGCTTTTGAAAAATTGGTCCAAAATCGTCCAAAATATGACACATAATTCACAATGGCCGACTTCCTGTTGTGTTTTAGGTATGGTCATCAATTACATTTATGTGCGTCTTGGTGTGTTACCAGTGCCTACTAAATTTCATAGCTGTAGGTGACATGTCCTGGTCGTAGAGCCTGTTTGAGAGGCTCACACCTATGCAAGTTCCATAAAATATCAAAGTTTTTGCAGGTTCGGATGTGTGTGCAAAGTTTCACGTGTTTTCAACCCATGAGTTTCAAGAGGGTCTTACCCCCCTTTGGTGCTCGGACCCTAATAAATGCAGCAAATAAGTCGAAGGTCGAGAAACTCTGCACTAACCTTATTCTATTAGACAGTCCTTCATGTTTGGAGGTCTGTTTCCTGGACAGTTGCGTCCTTCACGCCTCTGTTTGATGCTGTCCGTGCGTGTTGACTGTTTACAGCTGGGTTTGTACGTCACACAACAGGTCGGTACAGAACATCTAATGTCGTTTGCTCTGACAGTGGTTGTGTTGTGCTTGTGTAATGGACGGATGTCAACAGTTGGCTCCTTCCTCAACAGTTTCAGCTGACCGTGAATAAGTTAATATGCAGTAGGGTCAAGTAGAAAGAGATGTTTTCAGGGTTTTTCGTGGCTCAGGACGGGTCATTGGGAGGTGACTCTACATGACAGCAGGCATCCACTAGAGTGAAGGGAAAGTCTATGTTTCTGGCCATTTTATGAACAAAATTGCTTGTTATTCTTGAGTGAATAAAACCCCGATTAACAAAAAAGATTTCACTGAATAAAAACCTCTTCAGGTTAAGGCTGAAACATGTTCTGTTCAGGAAAACCCTGGTTTGTAAAATACAATGCTGTTCACAATACTTACAGAGCACTCAAAATATGTCAGGGTGAAACCTGAGCTCAAAAGTGCAAATCCGACTATTCAGATCTCAAAATTAATATTTGGATTCTACCACAATGATAGAATATTCCGATGTTCAATTCAAGCCCTACTGGTAACGGTGGCTAATTCTGGAGCCCTGTACTGAATTCCTTGCCTGTAAATCAGCTTATGATCTCAGCAGTATTGCATGACAGCAGTAATGTTGGCTGCATCCCAGATCCATGACAGGAACTTGACTCTTTGTGTGTGTCAATCAGAAGACAGAAATGTTAATTCCTGGTAAATAACGTTGACAAAACCAGAGGGTGAAATGAGGAGCAGCCTGTGTTTGCCTTTAGCCACAGTGTACTGTACAGTTTCTGTTTGTAGATCCTCCCCCACTGCTCATCCTTCACTTCCACTGTTGATAGATTCATGGTGCGATATAGCTAACTGACCGCACCCTGTATGTAACCCTCTCCAGGTGTGTTTCTCCTCACAGTATGCTCATTTTGTTTGTTTTCAGACATTGTGACAAGACACTTCATGTGTCCAGTTCAACCAGTTTTGAGGAATTTATCACTGCTTTCCATTGGTTGGAGTTTTTCATGGGAATTTATTTGGATTTCCAGCTCACATAAAAGTGAGGTCATTCTTTACTGTTGAGGTTAGATTTCAACTTCCTTATCTGCTGCTGTGGGTAAAGTACCTCATGGCTCTTATCTCCAAGGGCACCTGATAGACAGACTGACTGGTATAATGGTAGACGGATTCAGATCTTATCTCTCTTGTGCTCACAATAACCTGCTTTATAGCATCAATGAACAGCATACTTTCTGTTTGCTTGTTTGTTTGTGTGTTTGGTTGAGCAGCAAACTCGTCATACATCATTTTGCAGAGTTTGTACAGTTTTTACTTGGAAACTGAACCTGCTTTTGCTCCACTATTACAGCTTTTTTGTATGCTTGTCATTTATTTTTGAATTTTTGACCATTTTTTTTCAAGTATTGCTTATCTCTCTTCTTGATTAGTAATAGTATTTATTGACTTTTTTCTGACCAAATGGTAAACTTTTAATCACAAATCCATGTCAAATGACCACAGCA
This sequence comes from Amphiprion clarkii, assembly GCA_027123335.1. Lineage (NCBI taxonomy): Eukaryota > Metazoa > Chordata > Actinopteri > Pomacentridae > Amphiprion > Amphiprion clarkii. The sequence goes on from CM049587.1 coordinate 26,393,308, forward strand.
GGTCATCGAGTCCATAATGTAGAGTACTATCTTAGTTTACCCTCCTCTAGTTAAGTAAATAAGTTTGTCAAAAGGAGAATGGTTTTCAAGTTGCACCCTCTAGGACTCAAAAATGGACACAGAAGTTCTAAAAACTGCACCACCTTGAATGTCCACTTGAGTTAAACATCAAAATAGTGGACAGGAAATGACAACTGTCAACAGACAACTTCACAATAAAGGCTTTTCCAATATAAAAATACATAGATAATTCTGTCTTAAGGGCAACACACCATGGAAGTGAAATAAGATTCAATAAAACGCTTGCAACACCGACGAACATCAGCATTATTAGATCAAGTTGTAAAAACAGCGCAACATATTCTGTTATCTTCTTGTAAAATGACTCATACACGCATGAAAGTCGTTGGTATTCATGACGTTTATGAAGAACTGATCAATGGCTTTGTTTACATTTTCTGAGGAGTTCCGTCTTAGGGCAAAAATCGACTTACATCAGTCTACAGGAACAGAACTCTGATGTAAGTCGAGGACATCCTGTGTAGTGGCCCACCGATAGCTAAACTTAAGTTTTCTATGTACCAATCAGAGAGCTAGTTCACATGGAGAGCTGTAAACTGCATTTAAACCACATGCAACCTTAAGAACCAAGTATCACACACACAAGTACAAGGAAAATTAAAACACAAAGCTCAGGAAGCAGTCGTAACTGACTCATGTTTGCACGTCTCTGGTTCGCTATCATATTAAATGTTTGCTTGTTTGCTTTAGTAGCAGTTTGCCAGCTAGACTTTTACAGCTATCCCTGATGTAACTGGGCACCATGACGGTACAAAATCTGCAGGGAAAAGCAGGATAATAAATAAGCAATATATGACCACGAACAAACTGATGAATTATGCGATTAAAATGTAGCCAAAGTAACAGGACTCCAGCAGCAGAGGGGACAGTATGGCTTGTTTTTGTTAAAAGACCAGCTTTGTTAAATCCGGTGTTTTCTTTCCTGTCCTCATGTACACGTGAAATCCAAATCCGTCCTTTCTCTCATTCCCCCTCTCTAGATTTCCTTCCTCTCTGTCATATCTCGCCTCCTCTTGCCTTTTCTCCTGCCGTCATCTTCCATTGTATGTTCCTTCCTGGCTGTTCTCAGCTCAGCGTCCTGTTCTCTCCACATCTAGCGAGGCCACCCAGGTTTTGTTGTCATGTAGTAACCACAGCCGTACCTCAGATCCAGGTTCGGTCTATGACTTGTCCAAGATCAGTGGGGAACTCTTTTGTACAGTTTGCTTCATGTTCCAGGATTGTTTTTAAAATCCTTTCCAGTCTTTCTTGACTCCTTTGAAGAAGGTTTGTCGAGATGCCACATTATACATCATCGTATTGTCTTATCTTTCCTCTTCTGTTTTCACATCTGCTTCTGAAAACGGAAGCCGGTGTGAAGAAAATTCACCAGTGGAATACTGTTTGCTCAAAAGAACAGTCAGAGTCGTCTCTGAAATCAAAGCGAATGTTTTAGTCACGGCAAGGAATCAACATGGACAGAGCTCAGTCTGAACAAGTGACTGACAATATACGGAAACAGTTTAGCTTTTATACAGGCGTTATGGGAGTTTGAAATCATAAACAGCATTTAGTCACAACATTATTAGAATTTTCTAACAACTGGCTACTATTTCGACAATTGATAGATCAGTTTGAATATTTCTTTAAGGATAGAAGTCAAAATTACCTGCTTCCAGCTTCTTACATTTGAACATTTTCTGTGTTTTTTTTACTCTTCTATGACAGTGAGCTGAATATCTTTGGGTTGTGGACAAAACAAGACATTTGAGAACGTCGTCTTAGACTTCTGGAAACGCTAATCCAAGTTTAGATTTTGTTTAATCAACCATGAAAGTGCTTGTTAGTTGCATCCCTACATATTAAGGCTTGCGTTAGGTTGAGCTTCTGCTTGTATCTCGCTAAAGACCAACTGATGACCCACTAAACATTGTACTTTGAAAGCTGTAAAAGCTACAGATTATTTCGTGGCATTGGACATTAAAGTATATCAGATGGTACAGTCGCACAATACAAGAGTGGTCAGATGAAGGATTCCAGAAGGTGTGGTTGTCTGCCACAGTTTGGTCATGTGGCAGTCAAACGTCATCTGAGAGTGTGTTTGTGCCTTATGTGAACTGTAGTTGTGTTTAAAGTCCTCTCAGTTAACCTTTACTGTGTTTAGACTCACAACACTGCAATGCCAACAATAAACACAGGAGGTAGTGCCAAGATATTTTCTCTTTTCATTTTTGTACATGGTGTCAATGGAGGCCTTTGTTTTTCATGCGACCAGTCACTTAAAGTTCGTTCTCAACAGGAAGAAAAGTATTTAAAGCCCTGCAGTGTAGTATAGTAAGATTTTACTTTAATACTAGTGTCAGTCTCTTGTTTAGTTATAGGTCAACTTAGTCTCAACCTGCCAAGTTTGGGGATTTTGTGGGGATTTCCTGATGGGTTCTGAATTATTTTCCACCCTGAAAGGAACACAATTTATAAGGACGCCCTGCATAATTTACTACTCTCTCTCTCTCTAAAGTCACGTAGCATCAGTAAATGCTGGTGAGGTTTGAATGAGAGAGAACCATCTTCTATGGTCAGCAGCAGCTCCAGTAGCCTCCACAATTCCACTTCCTGTTATCTCTTTGATGTCGTCAAGCCAACTCGCTGAGGTCTACGTCTCTTTCTCTTTCCATTAACCATCCTTTGAATGATTGTTTTCTCAAGGCAGTGACGTCTGGTAACATGACCAAAGTAGCTGAGTTTCCTTGCGATAATATTAGCCTGTAGTGTTTTTTCGACTCTTAGCTCCTTGAGTACAGATGCGTTTGTTCTCTTGTCTGTCCATGGTATCCTCAGGATCCTGCAGTAGCACCACATTTCAACAGAATCCAATCTCATTTTATCTGCTGTCTTCATAGTCCAGGATTCAGAGCCATATGATGCCACTGCAGAAGCTTTGTTGCAGCAGGAGGAACAGACTTGTGAAAACCCCCATGTTTGAACTCTTTAAACTGCCGTTAAACTTTTCTCAACTTGCTTAGCATTCGTCTGACTTTGATTTTGAGTTTTAGTGTTCCTCGAGGGTGCGATCGCTGCTTCAGAAGCCTTCATGCATCAACACAAAAAAATGTTTACAAGAACCTCCCGCATACTTTATTGAACTGTAATTATGATACAGTAGGTATCAAATTACATCTGTCCACAGCTTCAAATCAAACCAAAAAATGATGTCAAACTAAAACTATTAAGCTTGCTTAATTACTTTGCACATATATCAGTCAGTGTGGCAATATTATCCAACACAGCTGTGTGTGAGTGAGTATGTTAAGAGACTTACTGCAGAATGGGGTTTTGAAGTACAGTCTCTGTTGACTGTCTGCAGGTTATATAAAGCTTTTTATGAGACTCTCTGCTTTTCCAAACGAAACACAAGTGAAATTGTTCTTAACTGTGTGGCCTTTGCTATCTCTTCAAACAGAACCAGAGCGCTTTTATGCCTGGAAACACACACACACACACACACACATATACACACACACACACACAGGTCGTCCATGCAGCAGTGTGCTGTGTTGTATAATAAGATAAATCTGCCTTTGAAAGGAACCACCTGCGTCATGGAGAATATGAGGTGTTTGTCAGGACTGTGTGTTGGAGAGAATGTAGAGAAGAAAATGATGGGAAGACGTTTCAAGATGCTGTATTTAAGAACTTTTTCTTACATGCAATCCAAAAGTTCATCATCTAAACCAGGGATGTCAAACTCATCTTAGTTCAGTTCCACATTCAGTCCAATCTGATGTCCAGTCACCAGTAAAATCACAGCATAATAATCTATAAATAACCACAACTCCAAATTTTCCTTTGGTTTAGTGCAAAAAAGTACAAAGTATTCTGAAAGTGTTCAGACTTAAGGAATTATCTTTTTACAAACATCATGAACAATTTTTGAGAAAAATAAGTTAAATTTCAACAATATTTATTTACACAGTGCAACTTACAGAGCAGTGTTTCTACGAAGGAACACAACATTTAGTCACAGGTATCTGGAACTGAACGATGTATTTTACTTTATGATCACAATGCAGAAAATCAGACAAAAAAAGACAAAAAACAACAAAAACAAAACTAAATATTACAAAAATGACACACAAAACAACAAAAAATTAGACAAACATCATTGAAACGAAACGAAAAGAGACAAAAATTAGACCAAAAAATTACACATTGACAAAAAATTAGACAAATGACAAAAACAGACCAGAAAAATGATAAAAGCTAGAAACAAAATGACAAAAAACTAGACAATGCAACCCACACAAAAAGACAAAACGACACAAACGATACACAAAACAACGTATAAAGCAAAGCACAAAATGACAAAACTAAAACAAAAAACACAAGCGAGACAAAAAGGAAACACAAAACGACAAAAACAAGAGACAAATGACAAAATTCAGACAAAAAAACAACAAAAACTAGACAAAATATTAGAAAAATGAGACAGAAAATCACAAAAGAACAATCTAGTATTTTACTTGATGATCCAAACAACTTGTCATGGTGTAGAAATTATTTTAAACTTATAGTTTTACTGATTTACAATCTGCAGTTAATGTCTCCTCTGTAATTTTTACACTTTACAAAGTGGGGCCACGTGTTTGGCACCCCTGATCTACACGTTTAAAAAGCCAAAAACTGTTTCTGATTTTACATTTGGCCTCTATCCCTGTCAAACCAGTCAACGTGCGTATGTTTGGAATGTTTTCTGAAAGTTGGGTTCAGATCTTATGGATTCTGTAAAGCATCTGGAGACAATCTGAATTGTAACTGGCGCCATATAAATAAAATTGAAGTGAGTCGCCTCCGTTGTGGCAAAGCAGCGAACCTTCAACCTAGATTTGATCTTGGTGAAGAGGAAGAAGTTGCAGGGAGGCAAATGTGACAAATAAAATATTTGTGTAGTCCAAACCCTGATGGTCATTTAAAGGTTGGAGGATCCCAGTAATGTTGATGAAAACCCACGCTGGCTTTGACCCAGTGCCGCTTCTGCAAATCCACGGTGAAATCGCATCGACGTGCAGCTGCAAACCTGCAAGAAAAACCAAAATGTCGACAACAGATGTCTTGTCACAAGGAGTCCTGACTCATGACAGTGACCGAGTTGTACTCCATTTATAGGGACACAATCAGAGCTTTCTTATTGCACTTTGACAGATTATTTTCCTGCAAATCTTGTGCTTTCTGTGTTCGCCGATGGTTGTAGTGATTATAAATAGAATATTTTCAACCTTACAAGGATAACCAGGGAACAAAGACAAAATACACTTTACTGAGTGCCCAAAAATGTGTAGAGAATCAAGATTTAGCATCAAAAGTTTTTGGGATATTCTTTGTTTTTGATTACTTATTATTAATGATCAAAGTCAGGAAGCTTTACTGAATTTAAACTAAAACTATTTTGGTTTTTATTCAACACTACACATTGAGCAGTTTGATGCATTTTGTTGTTGAAACTGAATTTAATGGTGCTGTCATCTTAATATTTGTAATTTTTGATCTGTTGTAAAAGAAAACAAGTAATTTCTTGTTATAAAATTATAATAATGTTCTGATTAAATGCTCTTTATGATTTCAAACTACTGTAACTCATATAACCCAATGTGTTCAGTAAATTACTAGGATTAACTTGGCTGTGAAAATATAATAAGTTGGTTTAAACAAGCAGCTCAGAAACTGGTAATATCACTGCGAACTAATAAAAAACGTCCTATAACTCATGGGAATGTAACTTGTTTATGTGCCTGTATAAAAGTTGAGCCATTTTGCCAATTTTCTTCACGTTTCAACATTAGTTTGAACCCTGGGATTTGTTATCCAGGCAGATTAAGCAACGACATTAAATAAACATTAGTTGCAGTCCGACTGTATCAGCCCTGATTGTTCTCCAGGTCAGCGCTCATGAAGCTGTGAGGAATCACTCAACCAGCTGCTTTAAACAAACCCTCTGCTCTACGGCTCTCGTCCAAACTCCCCCAACAGGTGGTCGAGTGGTTTGTGGACCCCAGACGCCACCAGATCTCCCCGTTTCTCCTGCTAGTGCTTCATCAGAGCTCTCTGAGGAGAACCTGACCACCTGCAGCTTCTTATTACCGAGTTTTTTTCCATTTGTCATTCTCATCCCTGATTATTGGAATTTTCTTCCTGAAGGTTTTGCAAATTTTCAGAAATTTGGAGAATTTTTTGGCTGAATTTTTTGATTTTTTTCAGACAAGGAAACAATATTTTTTGGTGCCCATAAATGAAGACAACAGGAGGATTCATGCATCTCAAATTAGGAGGTTACATGAAAGTGAAAATCTATTTTTGAGTGAAAAACTGCTATTTTTTAAGCATATCTGGCTTATTTTAAGACACCTAAGGTTGGACGATCCTGGTAAAATAGAGCTAAAAATAAGTTTTCCAGCTAATTTTAAGATCTCAATATTTTAAATATCATATCTTATTTCTAGAAATCTTACCAAGACATTTTTCACTTGTTCTATTGGCAGATTTCTTTGACTTATTTCAAGGTAAAAGTTCCTTGAAATACATTTTTTTTCTTGTTTTGAGGTGTACGTTCTCACTATTAAAAATGATTAATTCAGGATGAAAATGCCGTGATTTCCTGACTGGCCATCAGATAAACCACTAAACTCGGAGGATAATTTGGTATCTGAGAGCTAAAATCTGATCCCAAACAACATGTAACTCGAAGCAAAAGCAACAGCACAGTGAAATAATTGATGTTTGTAAGAAAGCGAACGTTTGTCCTTCGTGTTTACATGATGACTAATGAAGCGTTGCTGTCTGTAAGTGATTCTGTCGCATACCATTCTTCACTTAGAAGCTCATCTGGGAGCAGTTTATGCCGGCTGTGATCTCCAAGCCGCCATTATCTCCGAACCACAGCACGCTCTGAGGCGGTCTGCTGCTCTCTTTGATGTGCAGGAGGAGAAAGTGAGAGTCGAATGAAGACGAACGTCGAGTTAGGTCTTCAGAAAGTGTGTGTTGATGTTGACGAAGGCGGTCATTTCTGGAAGGTTTTGGAGATTTGTGGAGGAGCTCTGTTGATGTGAGAGTTGGTGTTGTGGCTAGAGGAATGAGGTGAATGAGTTTGTGTCAGAGACAGCTTTTTTTTTTGGATAGACCAGTGGTTAATGTTGAGAGAAGGAGGCTGACATGGATGAGCTGCAGAGTAGTGGTTCTGGCCACTGGACTTCATCATCCAAGGCCAACAACTAAATAAAATTAACATCAAGTGTTGTAGACAGCATCTGTATTATAAATCATTTGCTCCATCATTAGATTCATTATTGCTTTGTCCATGCAATGTTAGAAAGTGTTCCAGAAACCCCTGTAGTAATGTCCAATAGGGCTAAATGGAGGCACAACTAAAAAGCGGCAAAAAAATCTGTGTATAAGAAATCAATGCATTGAATTTCCATTTCCACATCTGCAAAGCTGAAACCTCAAGAACAATCAGCATTTTACCTTGACATTATGAAAATAGATGCACATTATCAGTATTCTTCTGTTCTTTAGGAAGAAAATTTGATTTCTTAAGTCTTTGAATTGATTCATAATTGTACTTTAATTTCCCTCAGGATTAATATCTATCTATCTGTGTATCTGTCTGTCTGTCTGTCTGTCTGTCTGTCTGTCTGTCTGTCTGTCTATCTGTCTGTCTGTCTATCTGTCTATCTATCTATCTATCTATCTATCTGTCTGTCTGTCTATCTGTCTATCTATCTATCTATCTATCTATCTATCTATCTATCTATCTATCTATCTATCTGTCTATCTGTCTGTCTGTCTGTCTGTCTGTCTGTCTGTCTGTCTGTCTGTCTATCTATCTATCTATCTATCTATCTATCTATCTATCTATCTATCTATCTATCTATCTATCTATCTGTCTATCTGTCTGTCTGTCTATCTGTCTGTCTGTCTGTCTGTCTGTCTGTCTGTCTGTCTGTCTGTCTGTCTGTCTGTCTGTCTGTCTGTCTATCTATCTATCTATCTATCTATCTATCTATCTATCTATCTATCTATCTATCTATCTATCTATCTATCTATCTATCTGTCTGTCTGTCTGTCTGTCTGTCTGTCTGTCTGTCTGTCTGTCTGTCTGTCTGTCTGTCTGTCTGTCTGTCTGTCTGTCTGTCTATCTATCTGTCTGTCTGTCTGTCAGGCAAATTTTCCTAAGTTTTGGTTGCTTTTGGATTCGTACAATGCATTGTCTACAAGATGAGTGTGATGCTTTCAGAAATACTTAGCACATAAACGAAGCAGTGCTAATGTTCTTTCATTGCTGTAAATGACATTCCACACACCGCACTCATCCCCTACAACACCGTTAATGTTAGGTTTGGACATAATGACAGCATGTAGACTCACAGCCTCGCGTGTCAAATAACCCATCATCCTGTGTGTCATTAGTTGTTTCATGACACAAAATGGAGCAACTCTGAACTTAGTGCTCAAACACACACACTAACAACCTCCGATGCCGCCGGGTCTCCAATGTTTTGGCCGATCATTACGCTGCTGTGTGTGGTGGTTTTGAACATTAGGGTTTGGCTCACGGCGGCTGAATATCACTCAGCGTGTGTTTTGGCTGGTTTGATGTTAGAGGTTGGGTGTTTTGTGTGTTGGGATGGGGGGTGGTTGATGCTGTTTAGAGGGAATTTCCACTGTAGCCGAGGCGAAGGGCTGGTCTGACTATAGATGACATTACATTTATCGCTGCACGCTCATCTCACAGGTATTGTTTCCCTTGTTTCCATTATCAGGCCCCATCCAGACACACCTTCCTTTGACATCCTCATTGTTTCTATTGTATCACAACAACAACTAGTAGTACTGTGATACGGCGTTTTGTCATTTAAGACTACTGTGAATCCTTCAACATATAGAATGAAATGTTATTGAAACAAGCTGTTTTCCTAGTTTGTGTGATTTGGAATCAAAGTGCTTGTTATTAAGCGAGGATCAAACTTTCGCAATCCTTGTGTGGAAATACTGTGTTGCTAAAGTGCTGGAAAAACAAGAAAAAAATGGCTTTGGGTTGGATTAAGCTGTGAAAGCACAAAATTCGATCTCCCATCTTTCTGCCTCGCTTAAGAGAGTCAAATCAAAGCATGAGCTCTCCGACGTAGCTTTCTCAAGATGACAAATAAACTCTAGATTTGTGCTTTTACTGTTTGTCCAGTGAATAAAACGTTTGCATAGCCTCCCAGAGGGTGAAAATTTGGGCCACAAATTGCAGGAACTTGGCCTCCATTGTTAGAAAGTAGGAACTTAAACATGATTTTGCTGCCAAATACATCTTGTCAGCACATTCTTGTACTATATTTGTACTTTTTATTTACACGGTTACAATGTGAAGTTTCAGATATTCAACTGTTGATTGCTACTAAAGTTCCGGAGGCCAAAAAATGGTTTTCATTACAAACGTGGATTCAACCACTCTGTAAAAAAAGTCTTTAACTGTGTAGCAGCAGGTTCTTCTCCTTCTAATCCAGTTGATAGACATGTCCCTGAGGCAGCTATTACTCATTGAAAAGACACAGTGTGCGGACATCTCCATTAGTCATGGTAATATTCCCATTTGCCAAACAACATTTGATGAATAAAATGGCCTAATCTAAATGTTTGGTGACTTTTCTGTACCATATATGATATATTTGACTCAACTTTTAAGGATGAGCTCTATATTCTTGTACTTTAATAACATTTCAGCTGATTAATGTGGTGTTAACAGCAGCTTCGCTTTAGATCTAGATGTATAATTGCCAGATTTACTCTTCTGATGGCACCACCCCACCGTTGGACCAATGTATTATATGTGATCACGCTGTGGAAAGCTCTCATGTTGACCTACAGCTGACTTGGATAGCTAAAGTTAAACCCTGTGTAACCTCAATTTTGCCCCGTCTTGTTGCCTAATAACTTCAGTGTACATGTTGCTTCAGGAAACAGTTCCACGGTTTGCTTGGGTGTTATTGTAAAGAGATTATTCAACATGTTTCACGTCACTTTCGTCAATCTACCAGCGTCAGAAACTCATAGATTTAGACTCAGGATTAAGTTTAGACTGCGTTTCAGCCACAACCATAAATCATCTTTAACCGTGTTCTGAGCTGCGTGTTAATATTAGCTCGGTTACTTGCGTGTCAACAAGTTTTCGGATGGTATACATATGATAGTCTTTATTTATAAAGTGCTTCACATGGGGCAGGGTGGGGTTTGATTCATATAACCAGCGTGGCATGTTGTAAACACGATAACATCCAAATGTCACGGAAGCCCGTCCAGTAGTTGAGACATTTTTGTCTGAATCGAAAGGCAAGCGTCTGCCTTTCTGGAGCCACACCACTGGTCTGGTTAAAAATAAAACAGCACAGCAGAGACATGAGCACAGTTGTGTTGGTGGGAATGTAGCATGTCATATACTGCTGACCTCTGGGAGTATAAAAGTTGATATGTCACACATGTAGGATGGGATGGTTGGACTTTGTCATCATGATACGTCCTGTATATTAGGAACGTATCATCAACACTGCATTGGATCGGCCTGCAGTGGCTCCATATAACTCTGCTGTAGGAGTGTCAGATGGTGTGAAGGTCATTTAGTAATACAGTTGTCATATATGACTGATGGTGAGCGGCTCGTTGTTTGCTGCTTCATACGTGACTCATTGAGGCTGCTGTAGGGGGTTGTGTGCTTTCATTATCCTTCATTACTGCCAGTGTTTGTTTGCTTTTGCTTTCTTTGGTTGTGTAAATGATGTTTGGTCTTTTTGTGGCTTCCAAAGGCTTCATTAAGTAACTTAATGAGGCTGTTTTCGACATGAAAGTTGATGATGTAGGACTCTGGAAAGTTTGGTCAGGGTTACCCTTAGTGGTGCAGTTACTTAACAGACATTAATCTTATGAAGCCATTTCAGCATCACTGAGTTTTGTAACTCTACCCAAAATCCTCACTGACAACTATCTGTAAACAACAGATTACAGGAAGTCCTCGGTTTTCCACGTCCTCGATCTACGGCGTTTCGTCTTTGTGTTGGAACTGGTTATGTGGAACTAGTTGGCGAGTGGAGCGGATGAATATGTCGTCACATGGCGCTATAAGATGGCTTTGTTTACATTCTCCAGTTGCATGCCACCTTGGATTGTGATACATTTGTGAGTCGCAGCAAACTTGGCATCTTTACTGTGGCTGTTGATACATATTACAAACAGAGCGAAAACTGCAACAAAAAACAGTTAATTTAAACACAAGACACTTGTGCTCCAAACAAGAAAGATTTGCAGTCAGTGAAGCACCAAGGATCCCTGACCCATCACTAAACACAACAGTGATTCCTAACACATCTCTGGGGGTCATCAGGTGGAAACCTCCCTTCAACGGTGTTTCGCCTATTAGGTCCCACAGCACCTCCAGGAGGCTAGGCATCCCAGATTCACCCCCCTAGTGCCAGTTCACACTGCTCCTACACAATCCAAACAGCACTGCCACGTTCAGCTGACCCAGGAGATGCTCCAGGTAGTGACCAGTACCAATGCTACCAGTTAGCTAGCGCAAGATGCTGAATACCTGGTGCCAACTGCTAAAAAATGACGAAGAAACGATACATATAAACTCTCCAAACCTGCTAGTGCTAACTCTATATGCTAATGCTAGTGGCAAGACTACTACCATGTCCGAAGCAAACTTACCACTGACAAAGAAACTATGCAAGCCAGCTCACCAAACTTGCTAGTGAATAAAACAACATGAATACGTGTAAATAAACCCTTTTAACTTCACCAGTAAGTCCAAAAATGAAGTTAATTACTTATGACATTACCTCTGTGGCGTTTACAAAGTAGAGAGCCGTGCATACAGAAAAGCATGTACGAATGAACAACTGAACATCAAAATAACAGACAGGAAGTGACAACTGTCAACAGACAACTTCAAGAAGAACTGATAAATATCGTGATGCATGTTACGGCTTTGTTTACATTTTCTGAGGAGTTCCGACTTACGGCAAAAATCGACTTACATCAATCTGTAGGAACGGAACTTCAACTCGAGTCTAGGACCCCCTGTATTCAGATAGTAGATTGGCTATGTATTGGAAAAGTATCTGATATTTTTCTTTTTGTATCCAGCAGTTCTATCACAATGTGTTCCAGTTCATTTACCTTACTTCCCCATCTCACCTCCTGTGAAGAGATTTCCTATGTAGCTCCAGAAACGACAACGGATTATTTAGAGAAATATTCGAGGAACTTTGACAATGGAAAAGTCTCCAGAGGAAGTCTGGATTATTGTTGGCTCACCGACCTCAGGCACACCTCTTTTCTGCCTTGGGTGTCCTCCGTGAAGTTTCATAATCTCAGCCCACTCATGCTTACTCACCAACCACACACACTGAACACACACCTCTGAGGTTCTGTTGCTCAATCCTTCTTTTCAAGGCTCCTACAGCTGATAGTAAAACTGTGTGTTTGTGTGCGTAGACATGTTTGTAGGCCAAGCAGCGTCTTTCCCCTGCATGTAGCTGGTCTAATGAAAGCCATTTTTCAGGCTAATGAGAACATTCTCCGCAGGCACTTAGCAGTTTAGACATCGGCTACAATGTGGGCTGGAAATCCAACTGGTTGGACAGCAACAGTGTCAATGGTTTTAATGTTATATGTATCTCCAAAGCAACCGAGTTAACGGTGTAGCTGAGCTTGAACAGACACTGGTTTTATTAAACATGATGTTAGAATATGATCACTGCTAAAGATAGAAAGGATATTACTTCCTTCTCCTCCCGTTTTGCATTAGCATTCTTTACTTTTAATCAATCTTTGCTTCCTTTTGCTTTTTCCCCTCTCTTATTGTTTTGTCCTTTTCTCTCTGCTTTCTTTCTCACTTTCTTCTTCGTCTTCCTTCTCCTCCATCTCTGGGTGGCCTTTCCAAACAGATTGGTTGTGGTCTCCTCTTCACAGGAGATGAACCAGTACTGTATGTCCTATCTTCTACCATCCATGATTCCATGTTGTACTTAGTGAGCCACACTGGAAGCATACGGACGGTACAGCAGTGCAGTGGTTGGATTTGGTTCCCATCATTGTGTTGAGGGCAGCTTCTTGTCTCCATGTGGTCCAGCTAGTTTAGTCTGTAGGATTCACTTGTTGGTTTGCACAGGGAATAGCTTCATTTTCGTTTGGGCCTTTTTTTTTCGACTCTTTTGAAGAAAAATTAAACCTGCAAAAAGATTTTGACACTGAGATGATTTCAGTGTGAGATAAATAAGGAATTTTTTGAAGTGCAGTTTGTGCAAAGAAATGTCCATTAGAGGCCTAGAATAAAATTACAGGCACTGAAATGCATCATAAGTGTCCTTTAACGGCCCTGGACTGTGTACATGAATGTCCATTAGCTCAGGAATGTCCTCTTAAGAATCTGAGCAACTGTGTTTCTGTCTGCTAGCAGAGGAATGTCTGATACAGAGGAAAGGTGTGAGCACTTTTATTGCATGTATGTGATATCGTACATGCATTAATGTAGGAATGCTGAGAGGAAAGGTGTGGCCGAGCTCAACTTCCCCACACGGACTCAACAGGAAGTAGCATGGGGAGGGTAGGAGAACGGACACGAGATAGTTTGGAAGGAAAAATACTAAAAAGTCATCTTGCAGGAGCAAGAATCTCAGAGTTGATTCAGTATGTGATTCATTTTGTAAAGTTATTTTCCACAACAAAAAGAAAACAACTTTGAAATTGAAGTTGTGGAATATTATTCAGAATAGTTTTAAGTCATTTTGGTTTCACTCCAATAATTTCTGAGTAAGTCTTCTTGAAGATTTTATTAATAAATTAAGTAGAAGCAATGTTCACTGTTCAAATAAATACAGATTTAAAATTACCTGTAGTTTTTTAGCCAGTGTACATCATCAGATAACGATCCAAAAATGTTAAATTTGTCTTTTTTGTGCTACATTGCTGCTAATGTACAAATCTTTGCATGAAAACAAATCTCATAGAGGAAAAATATATAATAAATTGTACTCAAAACACCTCATGTGTAGAATATCTACTCATAGTAGACTCTACAATTTACAGATGTTCCCTAAATGCCACATACAAGCTACAATAGATGCCGGCTAGTCGGGTGTGCACAGAGAAGCCTCTAGTCTCCACTCAGTTACTGCTAGATAGATGACGAAAAGCGTGAAAAAAGGGTTCTAAGTTCAGATTTACCCAAGTTGAAGCCAAATGATCTTATATGTATGTCTGTTTTCTATGTGCAGAGCATTTTAAATACAGGGAGTCCGTGGTTTATGACGTCCTCAACCTACGCCGTTTCTGAAATCGTTATGTGGACGAATACGTCCTCACGCGGCGCTGTAAGACGGTTTTGCTTACATTCTCCAGTTGTACACCACCTTGGCTTGTGCTACATTCACTAACTTTTTGCCTTTCATTATGGCTTCCAAGTATAAGTCAGACTCTTCTGATGCTTCAAAGAAAAGGAAAGTCGTCTCCATGGAAGTGAAATTAGATAGAATAAAATGCTCGAAACAGGGCGAAACACCGACAAACATCAACATTATTAGATCAAGTTGTAGCATATTCTGTTATCTTCTTGTAAAATGACTCATACATGCATGAAAGTTGTTGGTGTTCATGACTTTTATGAAGAACTGATCAATATCATGATGCACGTAATGGCTTTGTGTACATTTACTTACAGCAAAAATCGACTTACATCAATCTGTAGGAACAGAAATCCAACGTAAGCCCAGGACACCCTGCATCAGTGTTGCAGTCAATCATGTCATTGCAATCATGGGAAGTTTTGGATTTTAGAAACTTGGGGTGGACATTTGTCACTTTTTTCTTACATTTTTAAACCAAACATTAGTTGATTTGATAGAATATGTCAGTGTCTCTCTAGATTCTGTAACTTTTTAGGACGGTATCAACCTTACCAAAGATTCAGTGTTTCATGTAATACTGGCAGAAGGCTTCCCCAGTATAAACTCCCTTATTATTGTTTTGCTCAGTGACCTTTACTGCAGTCATTTAAAACACACAGAGCTTGGTGGAAGTAAACACAGGGACAGAAATAACACTACGCTATATTCAAAATGTCTTTTAAAATGTAGGTTAGATTCAGTTAACGCGGCCAGATGACTGTGTTTAGTCTGCCTGTAGCCCCCATAACACAACAAACACCCAGTGTGGTGCTATAGGCTGTGTTTGTTCCATCTCAGCTTGTTTTATCTGCACACTCACAGTGAAGTCATCTATTTACAGACAGGAGATGCAGACGAGCGTGACGGTGCTAAACAAAGGCAGGAATGATGCAGGTGTGTGTGATAAAAGGCCGAGGACGGAGAATGCCTCTTCTCTCTCAGACTAAACCTAAACCATTAGGGTTATTTTTGAAACCGCAGATGCAGACGAGGAGATAAAGACGAAGCCTGATATGATTTTCCTCCTCCGTCGGCTGCTGGTTTCTCCCTTTGCTCGACTTTTTCTGTCCCGTCTTATCTGTCTCTTCTGCTTTTTCCAGTGTTTCCTGGTAGCTCAGGCAGAGTTCTGCTTTTTAAAATGTCTCTTGACTCTACACTTTTCATTCTGTATGCTCTGTTTTCATAGTCGGAAAATATTTTATAGTCTCTTATAGAGTGATGAGCTGCCAAAACATAAACTTGTTAGGCGTTTTTACTCCAGTATTATAGTTTAACCCACTGCAGACTCTCTTAAATAATTAAAAATATTAAGTGATTGACCTTTTATTACCATTATTTTTTGGAATTGTATTGATTGCATGGGCTATTTGTGTATGTATGCTGCAGAGAATGTTACACTTCCCCTTCATATTGTCAATTAAAGATCTCTGCAGTATACTAGTTTTTAAAAGTTTATTGTTCACTACCTCTAGATTGCACTAATTCAGTTTACATGTTTATATCTTTAAAGTATTTTATTTGTATATAGGGTGCCTTTTTCAGTTGTTTTTTTAATCTACAGCTGGGAGTCACCAATTGAAATTTCGTTAATGAAAACAGATTCTTGATTCTAGACTTGTTCAGCCTCCTCTTTGACTTTGTAGCACACAGAAGTTTAAAGGAAACTCGGCTTAAAAGAACACTTAGAGTCGTCTCTCAAGTCAGACTGAATGTTTTACTTGTAGAAAGGAATCAACATGAACAGAGCTCAGTCCGAACAAGTGACTAACAATATAAAGGAACCGTTTAGCTTTTATACAGGCACATAAACAAGTTACATTACCAGGACATTGCATTTTATGGAACATATTATGTAAAAAAAAATAAATAAATAAATAAATAAAGGCCACTTTTTTTTTAAAACAGTTTTCTGGTTATATGAACCTGCTGCAAAAGACCTGAGTAAACATCTATTAACTGAATTTATTTTTCTATCATATGCAGATGATCTTGCGCTCTTTGGCACAAAGTTTAGTTGTTTGAGTGACCTTTCAGTATTCTTAAAACACATAAGGATACTTGATAACACATTTTACATTTCACCTGAAGACATGAACAGATTTTGCCATAAAGTTTGAAGAAGTCGTTGAACTGCAGAGTATAGAAATCTGCACATTACTGAGATAGAATTTCAGGAAGAAGACTTCCCTAGAATGTCACTTTTATGACTTCCTCCAATGAGCCAGCGATGTTCTTTTTTCTACTCAGTGTAGAGTCAAGTGGAAAGGTGAAGCCTGACGTTACAAGAGGTTTTTACATTCCTCTTTGAGTTATTGTGATTGCTAACATAACAGAAGGCCTCTTTTAAAGCAGAGCTGCCGTCTTCTTTCTGTTCTCCTTCAGTCCAGCTTCAGTGGGAGGATTCGCTGTGCTCTTAAATAAGACCATGACCTCATTGTGTTGTAGCTCCGCTGTGCTCTGCTTCTCCTGTTTGTTTAGCTTTGGTCGCTCTTTCCCTCCCAGTTCCCTTTAACCCTCTGGTCCGGGATATTACACAGCTCAGAGTGGACAAGCCCACGTATCAGGAGCTACTTAACGACAGCTTCATCCTGTCCTTCTCTGCTTGTGCCACTTAACGAGGACATTTATCAGTGGACTTATTAGAAGAGGTCAGCAGATCTAATGTTTGCCATTGTGGCAACATAAGTTGTGAAATAAATTGTCTTTCTTTCCTTTCCCTCAGCGCTTTCTTTTTTGTACTGTTCACATGTTCAGTGAAATGACAGATAATCTCCTTACCTGTCACTCACTGCTAATAAGCTTTGACTCATCTCGTCTGGCAGCTGCTCAAAGTTGAGATCGATCGTGGAAAAACACCTCAAGTCACACTCGGCGTCGTGACATGCAGTTCAACAGAAGTATTTAGAAATAAATGAGGGATTGTGTAAACTTGGAGTTGGTCCTCTTGTGATTTTGTTTCCGTTGGCGTGCATGCAACTAAACAGATCTGAAGTCGTCTGTCCTGCTTTAATCCTGATGAGTCAGTGTCTGTCTCATTTAGACAGACACACTCAGACAGACAGGTCAGTATCCCTTAGGTGTCAAGAAGTGACATCAGGTTGGGAAATCCAATATACAAATTCACTGAATGGACTGATTTTATTTTAACCAATCAAAGGACAGAAAATCAATCAGAACTTTTACTGCTACAGGGGGTCCTCGACTTACGACGGAGTTCCGTTCCTATAGACGCAAGTCGATTTTCGACGTAAGTCAAAACTCTGGTGAAAATGTAAACAAAGCCGTTACATGCATCACAGTATCAATCAGTTTACATATTTGTACAACTACAGGAATGAAAACAGTCATTAGCTCACACTGAAACACAACAAGAGTCTGACTTAGGCTTGGGAGAGATAATGAAGTTAGCAAATTTAGCATAATCCAATGTGGTGACAAAAGTAAACAAAGCTGTCTTATAGCTCCGCATGACGACGTATTCATCCACTCCACTTGCCAACTAGTTCCACTGAACCAGTTCCAACCTACCAACGGAACGCCGTAAGTCGAGGACGTCGTAAACCGAGGACCTTCTGTACATTGACAGTGTAATATATAATTTAAGGAACTGATGCTTTTCATCATCCTGTGCGATATGAGACTTCAAATTTTTAGGTTTTACACTGTTGGCTGAGGAGCTTTAGAATGTAATGATTGTAAGAAATTGAGATTTTAATCTCTGGTGTTACAACCCGGCTGTCTAGGGAACCGGCTGGAATTTATTTTGAAAGGGGTATAAAATAAAAATGTTTGTAAAAGAACTGGGCAGCTTAACTTCTTATAAGGACTACCGTCGAATGCCGGCATGAATGGGCCATTTATACATAAGTTGGAACTGTGATTGGAGCAGTAATTCAGCCTGGTCCAATCCAACCTCTACTCGTAGCACAAGAAACACTGAAAAGTTCACTTCACGGTTTCCCTGTGTCCAAAATATTTTCAAGTCACTTGTTTTGTCCAACCAATAATCCAAAAGGCAAAAATATTGAGCTTACAACGATTTGAAACACAGAAAAACAGTAAATATTCCCATTTGAGAGGCTGGAACTAGACAATGTTGATTTAGTTTGCTTGGTTAACTAAAATAAATCACTTAATTAGTTTGATGTTGATCATTTTCTGCTAAATGTTTAGACATGAATTTAAACACTAACACTGTATGTACTTTTGAATATTCACACTTGTTTTATGGTACTTATGCAGGTTGTTTTCTCCTGACTAGATCCTTGCTTGTGTTGTATCGACTCTTAGATGTATGTCGCTTTGGATAAAAGCGTCTGCTAAATGAAATTGTAGAATTGCAAATATCTACCGATTACAGCACTACTAATTATTTTTCTCAATTTGTCAATTTTCTTCAAAACTGTAGAGAATAATGCTTGTTGCTGTGATCTGCAGCTCTAAGTTACATCTTTAGGTTGCTTTTTTTGTCCAACAAACAGTCTAAAACTCCCAAAATATTGTTGTTGCTGTCATGTATAACCAAGAAAGGTAGCAAATTCTGAAGTTTGAGAACCTGGAACCATCAAATATATGGCAGTTGAGCTTGAAAAATGGACCTTATGTGGCAATCAGCGTACATTTGTCCGTCTGTCAGCAACATTACTCAAAAATGGACTAACGAATTTGGATGAAATTTTCAGGGAAGGTCAGAAATGACACAAGGACCAAGTGATTAGATTTTGGCAGTGATGCTGCTTATAGTCTGAATCCACGGATTTGTTAAAGATTTCCGTGTCATTGGAGTTTGGAGTCTTAAATTCGTGCCACTCGTATACGTATTCACTTCGGCTTGCACCCAGCTGCCGTTCCTGTTCTTTCTCAGCAGACACATTACGATGCTAGAAGCTCTCAGACCTGCAGTATGTGTGTCTGTAATACTCCCAAATGTTGTATTGGCACCTAGTCTTTCCCTCAAGCAGTGTGTGTGTTATCCATATAAGGGTGCATGTGCCTTCAAAGCCTCTCTGGATTCTGCACTATGTGTGTGGTTTTTAATAGATGCCGAGGAGAGCTGCACTATGCCCATGTAAGCACAGAGTACACTGGGGAATTAACGTCGGTCTAAAGAGTCTCACATTGTGTACACATGCAGACACAAGGTACAGAACAAACACATTCTGTTTCTTGTGTTTCAAAAATCTGAGGGAAGAAAAAAGGATGCAGCCTTCACCTTGTAGCAATAACACAACCCATGTTAGTCAAATAGAGAGCAGTCTAGCAAACTAGTAAGAGTGCTGGACCTGGCCAAATTTGAGCTCTGTCAGAGTTACCCTGTTTGAGTTGAAAGCTTTTGAAAATTTCCAAAAAATGGTCCAAAAATATGACAAATAATTCAAAATGGCCAACTTCTTGTTGTGTTTTACGCATGGTTGTCAATTACATTTTTGTGCGTCTTGATGAGTTGCATATGCCTACCAAATTTCATAGTTGTAGGTGACACATACTTGAAATTTTCCAGGTGGTGCTATTGAGCCATTTTGGCTTACATATATGTAATTCTAACAAAATATCAAATTATTTGCTGGGCCTGACATTTGGGCAAATTAGTACGCGTTTTCGAGTATGTTCAGGTCTTCAAATTTGAGATCATTCTCCAACCCCCACAGTGCTGTAGAATGGTAGAATGGTCTGACTACACCTATTGCCATTCTGTTATAGCGGGAAAAAGCACTCTGACTTGGTAGTCTTTTAAACCAGTGGCAGCGCTAAGCCCAGGATGCAGCAATGGTGTCCCTGCAAAACATGTTCAGAAAGTGAAACTTTTTCCGTAACTGCTGGGAAAACATTTGGGAATGTCCCTGTTAAACAGTACATTTTGTCAGCATGTTCTTTGTAGATCTTTACAACCATTCATGGAAAGTACCCAGCAGGCTGCTTAATGCATGATCCAAGTACTGGTGAAAAGCTGCTGTTTTCAGTGTGTTTGTTGCTGCTTATAAATACTGTCTATTTCAGCTGCTTGCAGGTCTGTTTTCTTTTACTTTTTCGTGACATGTCTCGCTTTTGTGCATCACGTTAAAAAAAACACAAAAAGATGCAAAATAACCAAAAAAGATATAAAACAGCCACAAAAAGATGCGAAACGACCAAAAAAGATGAAGAGCAACCAAGAAAGACAGAAAAATTACCCCCAAAAAGATAGAAAATGCCCAAAAAAGAGGAAATGACCAAAAAATATGCAAAATGATGACCGCCTTCAATCAAAGATCATTTAAAACGACCTTGAACCTTGAAATTACCCCAATAATCACAGTCGCTTCAAACATGGAACAATATACAGATTTCAGGTTGCTAGGAGTCTGTTTTATTTCTGTTTTTTTAGACAACTAAATAAACTGCTGTAACAAAGCTGTCATGTGTATCCAAGACACTTTCTTTTTTTTTAAAAAGCAGGCGTTGGCATGCAGTGAGTCTTGAAAACATTTTAATTGGTTCTGAGGTCAGTGGACCGGACTTTCACAGCTGATTATGTAACATATTTGGCTTTTTCATGTGAGCTAAATTATAGTTTTGCATGAGTTATTTGCAGTCTCACATGGGTGTTCCTGGAAAACAATGATTTATCTATCAAAAGAGTCCAACTCACATGCTGTGTGTGTGTGTTTTATATTAGGATGCTTTTAAGTGTTCATTCCTGATGTTAAAGGACTCATTGATTCTTGACTTGTCCATCCTCCTCTTGTCTTTGACTCGGTCTGAACAAGTGACTGACAATATGTGGAAACAGTTTAGCTTTTATACAGGCACATAAAGAAGTTACATTACCATGAGTTACAGGATATGCATTTTATGGAACATATTATGCAAAAAAAAAAAAATAAACATAAAACAACATAATTTGTTTTTACAGTTTGTTGATTATGTAAATAGCTATATAGTAACTACCGTAAATTAATAAAGAGATGGCTTACGTCTGGATTTTACCCACCACCTAAACTAATCTGTCAATAAATGCCTATTAATTGAAGTTGTTTTTCTGTTATATGCAGATGATATTGCAGTCTTTAGTACAGAATTTTGTTGTTTTGGTGACCTTTCAGTATTCATAAAACATATAAAGATACTTGATAATACATTTTAGAGTCACCTGAAGATATGAACAGATTTTGCCATAAAGTTTGAAGAACTTGGTGAGTATTCAGATCTCAGAATGAATATTTGGATACCACCACAATGACCAAATATTTGGATATTCGGGTCCAGCCTTAATTAATTGAAGTTGTTTTTATTTTCTATGCAGATGATCTTGCGCTCTTAAGTGCAGAATTTAGTTGTTTTGGTGACCTACAAAGCTCAGTCTGAACAACTGGCTGTGGAAACAGTTTAGCTTTTATACAGGCACATAAACAAGTTACATTACCATGAGTTACATTTTGTGGAATGTGTTACGTAAAATAAATTAAAAAATAGTCCTCACATACATTACTAAAGACTTCCCTGTCCTTTTAGTGCTGCTGTGTTTGGGATAGTTTTGAGTGTTATTCTCTCTGAACTCGTTCCTGCAGGACGATTCTGTCTAAAATTAGAAGTCAGTCTGTTAGCATGCGACTCCGGCTGATTAAAGGCTGTTTTTGTCGAGTCCTCGCCCTGCAACACTGAGGGCCTTTTCACACTTTTTATCTGAGCCTGATATAATCTCAGGGTTATTTCAAGCCACTTGGCATTCACACATTGTCATAACTGTTGATTTTAGGGACTTTTCGCTGGGTGTTAAGTCTTTTATACGATATTTATATAAATATCCAATCACTCCATATATGTTAGAATTACAAGTTTATATAAAAATATGAGCTCGATCAGCAATCTTTTCCCTCCTTGTTGTCATGTGAGTGGGCTTGGCCACATGGAAAACACTATTTTATTAGAAGTTCACTGTGAAATGGCGTTTAGCACATACATGCAACACATAAAGCTCTCCCGACCGCCCGCCTACATGTTGTTATGATTTTTATCCCAAAGTTAAAGAAGGTAAATCATAAACTTTCTACTTTTTTATTATTACATTTTGCTCAAATGAGGTTTCTCGTACGTTTTTCACACTCAACCGCAAAGTTAAAAGGGTTTATTTTTGCTTCTAAATTCCAGTTTTGATTGTTTTCTATTCAGTTAAGTAAAATACTAGATTGTTCTTTTGTCATTTTGTGTCTCATTTTTGTAATGTCTTGTTTTTGTTGGTTTTTGTCTTGTTTGTTGTCTGACTTTTGTCATTTGATCATCCAGTAAAATACTACATTGTTCAGTTCCAGATAGCTGTGACTAAATGTTGTGTTCCTTTGTAGACACTCTGTGATCTGGAAGTTGTAATGTGGAAACGATAAACTGAGGCTGAATGTTGCTGAAATTGAACTTATTTTTCTTAACAAATTTCAATTTGTTCATAATGTTTGGTAAAAAGATAATTCCTTAAATGTGAATATTGTCAAAATGTTCTTTTTTGCACTAAAACAAAGGAAACATTCGGACTTGTGGTTATTTACAGGTTATTATGCTGTGATTTTACTGGTCACTGGAGATCAGATTGGGCTGAATGTGGAACCTGAACTAAGATGAGTTTGACAGCCCTGATTTAGAAAGTTCCAACTACTCCAAAATAAAAGCCTCTTTACTCTTGGACTCCTGTTTTAGATTCTTCTTGTGCTTGTGTCCGGCTGCTATTGTCCAAACAGAGGCCGCATTGTTTTAATGATTCTGGCTAACTTGTGACTGATCATGTTTTCTTTTATTGTCTGTTTTTGTTAGGATGTGGAGAAGGAAAGGGAGTTGCGGACGGAGTTCAGCAGGGAGGAAATCAGGCAGAAGATCGAGCTGTACAACTCGATGACCAAAGACCACCTAAAGATGACGCTGGTGAGTGGATCCCTGCTCGTTTCCCCCTTTAGAATCAATAAATAATAATAATACTACCTTTATCTTTACCAAAGCAGGTACCAGTTACAAACAAGCAGAGCCTGGATGCTGTCATCACAACAGATAACACGTCAAAGCTCATGCAGAGTCATGCAGGCTTTAAACCTTCATGTTTGAGGTGTTCTCGTGTTTCAACATTAACTCTGCTTCCCTCCCAGCATTCCTCGGCTCTCACATCAGAGTGATGTGATGTTATTCCTGCCATTGTTCTCCCCCTCAGTGTTTTTCTTGGCAGCGTGAACGGTGTTTGAAGCTGTGTTCACCACAAGCTCAAGTCCAGTAGAAATTATACGTGGATCAGGTGAAGTTATGAAGACTGTAGGTGTCTAAATACTAGAACATGCAGTTGTTGGGTAAATCTACTTCTCCTGAGACCAAATCTAAAAAACTAGGAGAAAAGAATGTTTGAAAATATTTTTTAAAATACCAAATAAGTCTGGAGTTCCCCCTAAAATACCATTTTTCCTCTTGTCCCACCTCCCTGATGACCAAACTGAATCTCAAATAAAACAGTTCATGGAACGTGTGTCCCACAACATGTTAGCATAACCTGTTGGTGACGTTTTTGTCGTTTTGTGTCTCGTTTTTCTCGTTTCATGTCTCGTTTTTGTCATTTTGTGTCTCGTTTTTCTTGGTTTGTGTCTCATTTCTATCATTTTGTGTCTCATTTTTGTCATTTTGTGTCTCTTTTTTGTCATTTTGTGTCTCGTTTTTCTTGTTTTGTGTCTCCTTTCTTTCGTTTTGTGTCTCGTTTTTGTCATTTTGTGTCTCGTTTTTCTTGTTTTGTGTCTCCTTTCTTTCGTTTTGTGTCTCGTTTTTGTCATTTTGTGTCTTATTTTTGTCCTTTTGTGTCTCGTTTTTCTTGTTTTGTGTCTCCTTTCTTTCGTTTTGTGTGTCGTTTTTGTCGTGGACACTTCCTTCATAAACTCCTATTAGTTGCTTCTCTCGTCAGATGTGGTGAACCAATCGTTGCTAGCTATGGCTGGGTGGAAATGCCTCCACAGAAAGCAGATTTTAAACTCTGGTGTGCTGTGTGAACTCGTTTGTTCAGGACATGAAAATACCAGATGTTCATTTATATGTAAAAGTCCTGTAGATTGAATTACTTTCTTTATCAAGATTTTTTTAGTGCCAGGGTTAATGTTTATGAGCTTTTTTTTGGTCCAAAAACACCCTGAGGCTTATAATTTTTGATTTATTGTCACATGTGACAAGGACAAATATAACATCTGAAAAAGTCACTGGTAATTTAACTGGAAAATGACTGAAACAATCATCAGATCATAGCGGATTAGATTGCTGATTGTAGCTGACTAATAGACAATTATTGTCTTATCTTTTTCCTATTTTTACTTCTTTGTCACTTTATCATTTCATCTAGCTGCTGCAAATTTCTTGTCGTCACTCCGTCTACTTTCAGCTGGTGTCTTTTCACTGCTGATCTCGTTTGCCTACTTCTGACCTCCACCAGCCCCATATGGAGTAATGAGATTAAGATGCTCTTCCTCCGTCTGTGGCCATCTGTCCTGCTGGACTCACTGGGCTTATTGGGTGAACTGGTCTCACGTGGACAGATCATGTAGCACCTACTGTAGTCTGGTGGACCTCTGGAAACTTTGAATCCACAGAGCTTAAAAATGCTTCGTTAGTTTCACAATGATCCGCACTTTACCTCAGTTTGCATTAAAACATCAGTTAGCTCCACTGTCATCTTTCACAATGTTTATTTTTACTAATTGATGGTTTTTTATTTGGTTGTCAAAACAAAAAAATGTAGCTAATGTTTTTCCAGTTAGCACCCCAGCTCTTTTTTTATGTGACGATCGTCGTATATTTGTCTGTATCATTGCCAGATAGCAATGATTGTGATCCTACTACTGACTAATCAGGACTTATCCATCAGAAATGATACAAGGAGCAACTGATTAAATTGGGGGTGTGTTTCTGAGTCCCATCAATTCACCCTCATCAGAACAATCCTGTTGTCTGTGAAGATTTTCAATCATCCAGGTCATGGTGATCGTAGGAACTTCAGTAGAAATCAACTGGACTTCTCTGGTAGGTTATTGAGAGGACGAACGTCTTCAAGAACCTACAAGAGGTTTAACTGGACTTCTCTCTGTTTTTTAGTCTGGAGGTCCTTCCACACTCATGCAGCGTTGGAAGTGTGATCAGTGTGTGCTGTCCTTGAGGATACTGTGTAGAAACAGAACATAAATTTCATAAATCCATATTGCATGTACGACTACAGCTTTAGCTATATAAGGAATAAAGACCAGACGGTTGCCAAACTGTGACATATAACTGTGTAACTGTGTGTTCCA
Organism: Amphiprion clarkii; assembly: GCA_027123335.1. Lineage (NCBI taxonomy): Eukaryota > Metazoa > Chordata > Actinopteri > Pomacentridae > Amphiprion > Amphiprion clarkii. The sequence goes on from CM049587.1 coordinate 26,419,121, forward strand.
GGGTCATACTGGGGTGTACACCGGGTTCATCAAGGTCCAGATGGATCTGAGGAGGCCGGTGACGGTGAGGGGAGGTCAGAGAGGAGCCGGGGGAGCCGTGGTGGGGGAGGCCTTCTATCTGCCCCGAGGAGTCACCAACACCCTCCACATCAGCTCCAATAACACCGTCAGACAGGTGGAGGTCACACACAGCCTGCTGAATAAGTTAATTAGGATCTGATGACATGCTGGCTGAAGTCTGGGCGACCAGGACAGAGCCGAGGTTTCATTACAGCAACACTGACTTCAGTTTGTTCTTCACAACCACAGTGTTTCCTGGTGGATGTTGACATCACCCACAGTGGAAGGAAAACGCTCCAGTTCAGTAGAAACATTGAGCAAAGAGACGCAATAAAACAGCATTTAGAAACACAGTGAGGAAGGAGAGCATTCATGTTGATAACGGATATAGACAGAAAATAAACAAGGATAGACTGCAGACGACAGCTCTAGATGATTATTCTGTCTATTGAACTGTTGGTAACCATAGCAACCTGTACACTAGCAAATGAGTTTTATACTGATAAATATTACATGATGTAAAGCAACTTTAACTCATTTTAGAGCAACTTTAACTGCACTAAAGGAGACAACAGAAATGCACAGTAATAATTGATGAGTTTGACAGGTTCTGATTGTTTTATTCTTGTGTTTTCAGGTGATCGTCGCCCTGCTGAACAAGTTCACGGTTGCAGACAACCCGGCTAAATACGCCCTGTATAAACGCTACCACACCGAGGAGCAGGGTGAGATGGATGATCTGTGTGAGACGGTGCTTCATACCAGCCATGCCGAGCTCAGAATCAGATGCTTTTACGCTGACATGCAGCCGTGTTGATGGTTTCTATGTGTGCGGAGGCCACAAGGCTCTCCCCACTACTACAGCTCATCAGGGATACCCAGGGACACACACCCAGGATATAAATACACACCGCATGAATCAGCAGCTGTTGCCGGTTGTTGGGTATCGCATATTATCTTTCAGTCTGTTTAGGAGACACTTTATTAGCCTCAGACATGAATTTAAAGTATAAAACAAGACCAGAGTCACTTGTTTGAAGTGTGTGATTCATTTTAAATATAACTTTTATAGATTTAGGGTGTTTGTTCCCCTCGGAGGGCACTCATTACTGGAGACATGCAGTGAACGGCAGCCTGCTAATAAAAGACGGCGTCTAGACTGAAGTCTGATGACAGACGTACAGCATGGAGACTTAATGAAGTCCGTTCACGACAAAGATGAAGGGTTTATTATTGAACCATAGTCTGGGCATATAGAAGTGTCTCCCACCTTCAGTTTCAGGAGACTAGAAGACTCTGGTCGAGGTCTAGGAGGCCGACAGGGCGACTGCCTGAATGAAATTATAATAGTCTATCCTTTATACCTTAAGCACTGCTTCTGTCACATTTTTTATATATATATATATATATATATATATATATATATATATATATATATATATATATATATATATATATATATATATATATTTTTTTTTTTTTTTTATCTTTTTCTTGAGTCTGTTTGCTCATCCAAAATTAACGCGATTATTATAGATTAAAAATGAATGATATTTAGTTGTGATTAATCGAAATTCATCCACAGCAACCCTGTGATTAATCTGATTAAAAATTCTAATCGTTTGACAGCCCTACTAAATATTGTTTGAAGAAGGCAGCCTGAGTCCAACGACATCTTTAACTTACTGGTGGTTAATGTGCCGCGCCTGTCCTTTCATCCTTTCATCCTTTCATCCTTTCATCCTCTGATATTTCAGTTTCTACATAGAGCAGAAGTAGCTGCCTGCATGTTTGTGGTTTGATGGAGCTAAAGGAGTGTGTGTGTGTGTGTGTGTGTGTGTGTGTGTGTGTGTGTGTGTGTGTGTGTGTGTGTTACAGTGTACGTTTGTAAGCTGGCAGATGGAGAGCAGCCGTTGTTTCTTCGTCTGGTAGCAGGACCCGACACCGAGACGCTCAGCTTCGTACTGAGGGAACAACAGACTGGAGAAGTCATGGTAACACTCATTTCATTTGTCTTGGTTTTGTCAATTCATGTCTCGTTTTAGTCATTTTCTATCTCGTTTTTGTCGTTTCGTGTCTCAGTTTTGTCATTTCATGTCTCATCTTTCTCATTTTGAGTCTCGTTTTTGTCATTTTGTGTCTCGTTTTTGTCATTTCGTGTCTCGTTTTTGGCATTTTGTGTCTCGTTTTTGGCATTTTGTTTCTCAGTTTTTAAAAAAAAAAAAAAAAAGACTGTATATCATAAACCCCATAAACATCTGCGTCATCATTGAAATAGAGCATCATTGAAATAGAGCACTTACTGTGTCTTTATAAATAAAGTTTTCTTGCTTGTTTCCTCCTCAGTGGGATGCCTTCTCCATCCCCGAGCTGCGGAACTTCTTGCGGATCCTCGACAAGGAGGAGGAAGAGCAGAAGGAGGCGGTGATTCGGCGCTACGACGTCTACCGGCAGAGACTGCAGGAGGCGCTGATGGAGCTCCGAGGACCTTCTTAGAGGATCTAACCTCCAGAAACAGGACTACTGAAACCCTCAGAGGAGGAAAAACATTTAGATGGAGGGAGGGATGTGAAGGCAGAACGAGGAGAGCAGATCCCGAACCTGGAACAGACGGATCATTAAGGATGAGAGACGGCAAGAGAAGAACAATGAGAGGATGATAATTTGTGTTGAGGCTGCTGGAGTTTGATTCATCCTGGATTCACGACTTCAACCAAAGATTCAGCCGAATGTGCCAAATCCACGGAGGTCCATCCCTGTCTTCTTCTTCACATAATTTATGCTGATTCCTCTTCGTTTCCCCACTTTCTATCTGTTAAACTCGTGAAAGACTGGAGGCCACTACATGTTGAATTATTTTTATTTAATTTGTTTCTCTTAAGAGCCTGTACATATTTTTTTTTCTTAATTTATATGGGTGACGCTTCTGTGTATTTTTTTCATTTTTTTTTTTTTTTTTTAAACAAAGTCTTATTTTAGTTTATTCTACGGAGGCGGAACGACGGTCTGGTTGTTGACACAGATGCAGAGAATAGTTTATCTGACTGATACTAGATGTAAATACACAAACAGAGCAGTAGATATGACGTTTATTAACCCTCCTGTTGTCCTCATTTACAGGCACCCAAAAATATTTTCCTTGTCTGAAAAAAATCCAAAAATTCAGCAAAAAAAATCCCCAAATTTCTGAAAATTTGCAAAACCTTCAGAAAGAAAATTCCAATAATTCCTTAAAAGTTTTGATTAAAAAAAAAAATCCCCTAAATTTGGCAAGAAAATTCTTGTAAATATTTTCAAAAAATTAGTAAAAATCTTCCAAAAAAATCCTAAAAATATCTAAAGTGATTCCATATATATCAGTAAAACTTCTAATATTTTCTTTAAGAACATTCACCAAAAAAAATCAACCAAAATCCAGCGAAGTTCGCTGGATTTTGGTTGATTTTTTTTGGTGAATGTTCTTAAGAAACATTTTTAACATTTATTTTTTCCACCAAAAAATGTTCAAAGATTTCCCAAAAATGTTGAAAATGTGGACATCAGAAATTTCACTGTGAAAGTATATATTTTTCCCACATTTTCAAACTTTAAAACGGGTCAATTTTGACCCGCAGGACGAAACGAGGGTTAAACTACAAACAGGAAGTGTTGATCATTGATATGTCCTGCTCATATTAGCCTGAAAATCAAGATATATAGAAGTAGTGTCCATGTTGTATGGAGTCTAACATGTGCCAAATGAAGCTTCTTCTGTAATGAACTGCAATCTAAGCATATATACTTATTTTAGTTTTCTTGCGTTTTTTAAAAATAGCTTTTTCTTTCAAATGAATACAAAAATTTACCTTTTTTTTTGTATTCCACCTCCTAATTCATGTTCTCTGCAATTTTTATCAAAAGAACAAGCACGTTAGTCAATTTGACAACAAAAATGACATTTTAGCCATTTTGATTTATTATTTACGGATTACAAATTTTAAAAAGTAAATAGATTAATTCTAATGAAGATCATGATTTTTTTAAGGGTCTTTTTCTTTCATCTTGTTTATATCACCTTTTACTTTTTCCTTCGTTATATTTGTCAGCAAATTTGCAGTTGAAGATACATAGGAATAAACTCAGACGTGTAGATGCTCAGACTGTGGATACTGACATGTAATCAAGGAGGTTTTGGTAGAAAGATTAAAAGAATAGAGTCTGACATAGAAGATTGTGAGAGACGGAAGTAGTTTAGTTTTGGTTGGGTGGATTGGTGCGGTAGCAGCAGTAATGAAGGCGTTGCATCGAACTGTTGTGTGAAGCAGCAGGGATGTGGATCAGAACCTCCAAGTCCGAGGCCATGGTTCTCTGATGGAAACCGGTGGATTGCTCCCTCTGGGTTGGGGGGAGTTGCTTTCCCAAGCCAAAGAGTTCAAGTATCTCAGGATCTTGTTGTTTGATGGGAAAATGGAGCGTGAGATGGACAGGAGGATTGGTGCAGTGGCAGCAGTAATGTGGGCGTCATATCGAACCGTCGTGGTGAAGAGGAAACTCTCGATATACCATCCATCTACGTTTCAACCCTCAACCTACGGTCATGAGCTCTGGGTAGTGACCAAAAGAACAAGATCGTGGATACAAGAAGCTGAAATGAGCTGATGGATGGATGGATGGATGGATGGATGGATGGATGGATGGATGGATGGATGGATGGATGGATGCATGGATGGATGGATGGATGGATGGATGTACGGGCGGATGGATGGATGGATAGTTTTGGTTGAAGTCTGCAAAAGGTGTTGATGGATTGTTATGCAAAGTAAAACTGTAGATGAGACGCCTGATCTTTGACCCAGTGAGGTCAGAGGAGGGAGGACTGAGATTAAACTGGTTTATGGAAGTCGGCTGAATGGTTTAGAGGAAGTAGAAACGTTAGATGTAGGAAGGAAGAAACACAGATGAAGACAAGATCTGTTTATATTTTTATACGAGGAGCAAATCCACCAGAAAGATTGTGGTGACGGTTTCCTCCAACCACGAGGCCCTTTGATTAACTGCTTGTTCGCTTTTTTGCTCCTGTAATCAACAGCTGAGAGAAAAGGAGGTCTGTTAGCGCTGATAGCTGCAGAGGACAGTCTGTCAGCAGCCATTCATTTGATGTTTTTGTGCTCTTATCTCAAGTTGAAATGTGCAGCCTTGACCTCCTTGTCAACCCGAGTTTCTCATTGTTTTTATGGACGAAATGGGGCCAGATATTCTAGAGGGAAAGGACGGTAATACGGAGATTTGGGGGGAGAGTAAAGGAAAGAATTTAAGTGCAAAAGAAGGTATAAGAATGAATGAAAAGCTCATTCAGATGTCGTAAAGGACTTTTAGCAGCTTAGATATATATGCAAACTATTCTTTGGTGTATGTAAGTGGTCATTTAAAGACCAAAGAGGCTCTTTTTCTGGGCTTTTTGTATCGGCGTTTATTCATTTATTTGGGGAGGAAAAGTAAAAACAAGCAACAGAAAGACAATCATTTGGGCAGACTCTTCACAGTTTATGGAAATGAAAACGTTTGGAGCTGCAGGTGCTGAATGACGCCAGACTGACGGCGCTGCAGTGGTCTAACGCCGCCATCTAGAGGTCAAATACCGAGACTGTTCTCTCATTTCTGTGTCAAACATGCTTTGTTTTCATTTTTGTCATTATAACCAAAGATATTCTTGTGCTGTTGCCTGGTGCAAAACATATTAGAGGCCTCTTCTTCTTCCCACTGGAGGGAAAAACATAGAGTATGTAGTTTAGAGTTTTATTTAAAGAGGTTTTAATCCTCGTTTATTCTATCAAACACTGGGCTAATTCTATGGAGGCAACAAAAGGCCTTTAGGATTCGGATTTTACTCAATTTAATACAGACTCACTGACATTAAACCCAAGAATAGAGAGTCTACTGGATGATATTTTCAAGCTGCATCATGGGAAATATAGTATTGTAGTAGTACTTAACCATACTGGGTAGCTAAAAGTTACTACATCTCAGCCTTCTCTTACTTCCTTTGCTTTTTCTTTTTGTTCAAATGCATCTCCTTTAACTGTAAGGAAGCACAAAAGTTAAGTATTTTACGTACGGAATTATGAAATTGAAGTACCACGGAGTCTTTATACTTGAATTCTTCATTTACGTTTGATTTCCAGCAGTCGTTTAAGCTTTACAAGTTCAGGAAATTCAAGCTGCATAAATTAAATATTCATTTGCATATTGAAATAGAGATTCTATTTTTTTGGGGGGGGTTTGGCCCTTTGTTGCCTCCATACATTATAGGTAAAAATGGTGCAAAAGTCTGCATGTTAACAGTTAACCAACCTTAAAGCCATGTTGTTGTTGTTGTTGTTGGTTTTGTATCTTTTAAACAACTTTAGCTGTTAGAAGGCCGGACGAGTTGTATCCATTTTTTTTTTTTTTTTTTTTTTGGGCACTTTAACTCTGAATTCAGGGAAGACGGGTTTTTTAATTTTTATTTTGTCCTCTTTAATCTGCACCGCCATCACATGTTGTACTTTAACATCTAATACACTATAATCCTATTTTGTTAAACTCCACTCATAACTACATTTGTTGGAAGTACAGTGTGAAAGTTTTTTTTGTTTGTTTTTTTTTTGGTCTCTGCAGGCTTCCGTATGAATCGCTCAAAGTTAGCTGTGAAATGTTTTGACTCCTGCATGTTTGTTTGTCCACATTCATGCTTCCTGTACTCACCTCTCAGCATTAAAAAGCACGCGTTATTGTACATGAAACAGCGATCGGATGCCTTTTGGAAAGGAGTTTTCATGTCATGTTGATGAATTTGTGAGCTTTTGGGGCTGATTTAACGCCTAGTATCTCATTTTAAGGCTTTTCAACTGTAACTAGAGCGCTTCGACGTGCAAACTGTGGCCTCCTAGGTTCATTTTTAACTCCCAAGATGTCAAAATTTAAGCAAATGTCAAGAAAAAAATCCAGTTGAACCTTCTAAAATGTGAATATTTCTTGGTTTTGGTCAAATTGGCTGAACAAAAACACATTATTATTGGGTTTTCTTTCTTTGTTTTTGTTTCGTGAACTAAAACTGTACATTTTAATTTGACATTTCATGCATTACATGGTGTAAAATGACATTTGGGAGTTTATATTTACCGTATATGGCAAGAACATGTTTGTTTTGAGGTTGTTTTTGTAAATCACAGATTTAAAAACATCTCACGGAAACTTTCTTTAATCGCTGCTCTAAAGTTTTCAGTCAAACCAACTGTTAAAAATGTCTCAAAAAGTCCTTTTTCAGTTTTTCAGCTCATTTAATGTGACTGAAAACTCCAGAACAGCGATTAAACGGATAGTTTTCTCCTAAATGAGTCCATGAGCTTCGATTTCAGGCTCCCGAGTTCAGTTTTATCCATTTGGTGTCTCTAGTTTGAACATCCACCAACTTAAATGCCAAAGATCTCCATGTGTTTTACAGTTATGCTGTTCTTGTTGAGACGTTTTCCAACAACTTTTGGAGCACAATCATCAGATTGAGTTTGGAACCATCTGTGCTCTAAAAGTTGTTGGAAAAGGGTTGAAAAGACTCCTGAGAGGTTTTCCTCTTGACTGATCCGTCAGTAAAAGCCATTAGTTTGGAAATATTTTGCTAAATTTTGATTTTTGAACTCGATCTCTGACAGCAGCGGAGCCTCTCTAAAGTGTGACGGCTGCAGACGGAATCCAAACCCAGAGTGAAGATGTTCCCTCTGGAGGGGAACAGGTTTATTTTGGTAGCTATCTCCTGATTTCTCTTTGAATCCTTACCAAACGTGGCCTTTTCCTCACACCAGGAGGGCCGCATCTATTAAAGGTGTAATTAAAACAAACTGGAGTGTTTTCATTTTTGTTTTGTTTCTTGGGATTCTTTTGTTTGTTTGCCTCTCAGGATTTTGTGTGAACCAGTTTATGAATCCTACTAAAGATCAGCGTCACCATGAAGTGTTCCAACGTGTCCAAAAGTTGCTTCTCTCTGCTGGATGTTTGATTGTTGGTCACCAAAATGGGTTCCACCTTGGGTCTGTTTCATGAAGCAGGTTCAACAACCTCTGAGTGTAACTCTGAACTCTGAGTTGATCTACTCTGTGATAGAAAACTCTGAGTTTTCGGTTTCACAACGGCTGATTTGAGTTGGTTTAATCAACTCAGAGTAGTTTCACCCGGAGTTCAGCGTGTGCACCACAACTCTGAAAAGCCAGCATCAATGGAGCGCCGATTCGACGAGTCACTATGGCAACGGGGAAGCGGAGGACTACACCGCTTGAACTGAAAATCTTAATGCGTTCATAGAGCGAGTTTGAACACGTTTTTAGAAAGAAGTGCAGCACCTGCAGCTGCAAAAGAGAGGGAGACGACGTGGAGAACATTGCTGCCTGGGTCAATGCGTAAGTTTAAATCACAATAATATTACAGGAAAACTGTTTGAATGGTAGCCTGTTAAGTTATTTCATTTAGGTGCAATCCTGCAGGGGAGAAGCGCATGTGGCAGCAGCTTAAGCAGCAGCTGTTTTACATTGTAGCCTAAATATTAAGTGGCTGTTTGACTGTGCAGTGATTCTATCCCACACAGAGTCTAAATGTCTGCATCCATATCATGTTCTGTTAAATAATTAAGCCTATTTAAACTAACACAGACTTCTACTCAGCCAACAGAAAGAAAGCAGATGCCTGTAAAAAGGGAGGTGGCCCAGCACTGCCACCTATATATGTATATGTATATATATATATATATATATATATATGTATGTGTATATATATATATATATATATATAATATATATCTATAATATATATATATATATATATTATATATATATATATACACATACATATATATACATACATATACATACATACATACATACATATATATATATATATATATATATATAATATATATATATATATATATATATATATACATATATATATATATTCTTTGTACTTAATTTATTAGCATGATTTCTTTTTAATATGTTGTGTACAGACTTATTTACTTCTCTGTCTACTTTTCTTACTCCATGTAGGTTTCCCAGAGACTATGGGTTGAGGAGGAATTGGAAGTTTGTCGGCTTAGACCTGGTGTCATTCCATCAGTGTTAAACTTCCCGGCTCATCTTGGAAGAGTACGTGCCAGAAAGACCACGACCAAGCAGCCTTGAGATCTTAGACAGCGTCTCCCTCAGGTGGGTGTCGACGGTGTTCACAGTCAGGTCTGTGGTAATCCTGTCAAAAAACAAAACAGAAAAAAATCTAGATTATAAATCAACATGTAACCAAAGCACTCTGTGTATAACGCCATAGTATAGGATGTAGTTCAGAAAATGTCAAAGTATAGTATACTTTACTCAAGAATAACATAGTATGGCCTGTAGTTCATAGTACAGCATGTTGGCAAGAAAAAAAAACAAAACATAGATTATTATGTGGTTCAAAAAGCGCAAAATGATAGGATGTTGCCTAAAATTGTCATGTATGATATGTGGTTCAAAAAATGTCATAGTGCAGTATATTGTCAAAATAGTATGTAATTCAAGAAAACATCAGAGTACAATATGTCATCTAAAAAATGCCATAGAATAATAATTTCATTGCACAAGTGAAAGTGTAGTAACTTTTAAAAGTGTTTGAATTCTTATATGTTGCTAAAAAAAACAAAAACAAAAAAAAGTCACAGTAATATGTCAATTAAAAAAGCCTATAGTATAGCGTGTCGCCCAACAAACATCATAGTATAGCATGTCGCTCTAAAAACGTCACAGTATAGCCTTTAGTCCACAGCTGTCAGTAGGTGAGGAGCAACACAAAAACAGTCCAAACGCTGGTTTCCAGAGGGTTAGACGAGAATTTATTTGAAAGAGTAAGTTTACAACAACACAACATGTGAGGGGGTTAAAAACAAATGGGTGTTAGTAAAATAAAAATAAATAAACAGAACTAAAAGTGAACTTCACGTTGACATTGATGGGCATTCCAACCAGGAACAAAGTAAAAGATAATCAATACGAAAAAAAAACTCTTCCTGTTCACCTCTTAAAACCCAAAAACACACCGCAGTAGCACCCTAAACTAAAACTACCAATGGGTTCCCTGTTTTCCTTTCTGAACAATTCAAAGGTCCCTCTCTATCTCCCCACACATCCACCAACCACTGGAACACATCTCCAAAGTTCTGCTGGTCCAGCTCAGCTTCCCCTCAGAAGAAGTGGCGCCACCTGCCAGATGAAGGAGCCTTTTGAGAGGCAGCTGGCATCGTGATTGGACTGTACTTTGGTCTGTTCCAGTCCAGCTTCAGCTCCAGAGACGGCAGGCGGGACGAGTCAACGGAGGCCGGGTGGACGAAGGCATGAAGCTGAGTACAATCCAGAAAACAACAGAGGAGGAGTGCAGCAGCCCAGGACCAGAACAACCAGAGTAGCATGGTATGTCTCTTAGAAAACATCATAGTAGAGCCTTTGGTATGAAAAAACGCCATCATATACATCGTATATTGTACAAATAACAAGTCAAAGGAAAGAGACATACATTGTAGAATTGTAGTAATTGTGGGCTGACTGATTTACTGATTATCAGTATTTTATTTTTTACTGATTTACGGTAATAAATACATTTAAAAATGGCGCTACTTTGGCTCTGAACCTTTATCTACCTGTGGTCGCTCTGTCTTCTGGAGTGATTTGATTGGTTATACGTCACGAATAAAACTCCTTTAACTTAACATCTGTAAACAAAACAAAAACGTATCAACAAAGTTTTCTGTTAGAGTTTGTGTTCTTCTAAGTTTAACTCCAAGATTTTAAATACTTTCATTTACTGCAAATGAATATCTACTCCAAATGTCTCACTAATAATCATTATCAGCCTTAAAAACCCACAAAACACCCCTCTATACTCGACCACACTTAGTACAGTCCGGTTCCCCCTTCTATAAATCTGCTTGGAATCTTCCACTTCCTGTTTGTCAAAGTGGCCTTCTACCTGGACAGGTTTTGTTGGAGCTCATGCAACAAACATTTTGGGTAACTGCACTTTAATATGGATGGATGACACTGAATTAGAGTCTGTTTTAATGAGACTGAGTTAAGATGTGTAGCTCTGTCATTAAATAGGAAATTATTTCTCAGAATTCACAGAGAAAAGTCTGAAATGTTTGCTAGGTTAGCGTCCCACATGTTCTTTGGCTCAGCTAAAGCTAACTCTCTCCAACTTCTGGATCTCTTGAGTTGCTTGTTGTTAAAATATCTTGCTAGAGGTGCTGAAGCTCAGAAAGTCTGAGATGTTTGTTCAAAATAAGCTCATTCTCAAATCTTATCTGAACTGTCCTCTTTTGTTTGAACTTTCCCTAAACTTAGGAGTTAATGACAGAGCAGCACATCCAGACTCAGTCTCATTTATGTAGAGATTAAACTTCAGTGTCATTCATTGATGTTAAAGTGCAGTTTTTCAAATGTTTGTTGCACATGCTCCCGACCAAACCAGTCCAGGTGGAAGACGATGTGAAGAGAAAGCTCCAGAGGATGAATATCACACATTTACGTTGGAAATAAATGTCCTTTAATTAGATATTGTCATGCAAAGACTAAATGCTTTTTTCTAAATTAAATATATCACTCCTTAGGTGGTAGTGGCCCCAAGTTCAGTAAAGTTGGAAAGATATTCACAGATTGGGACTTCCAGCATCAATAACTCATTAGATATAGGTTGTCAAAACATAAACGGTACCTCTTTCCCATTGTTGCAAGGCAGACAATGTGCTACAAGCCCAGTTTTATCAAAAGTAGCTGTCTTTCAAGCTACAGGAATAACATTGGTGTCTATGGAGTGAACAGGGTCCGTCTGCAATTTGTAAAACCGCTGCAACAGTAAAGAGAGACAAATATTCAATAACTTCACTCTTAAACATTGTAGTGTCACTAAAATCACTGCAGCCTTCAACTGGCTCCTGTTGACAAAGTGTTTTAACAGAAATGTAAATGCTGTAATTTGATTCTTTTAATGAACCATGTAACTTGAATGGATGTGATGCTGGTGTGACCACAGTGCACACGTCTGATGTTGCTCACAGTGGTCCAAGGGACGCTCAGGGAGTTTGTGTGTTTGCTCAGACTGAGGAAAAATTAGAGGGAACATTGGTCAGAGGGTAGATGTAATACTAGATGGTAGACACTGTTTGTTGGATACCAAACACTGCACATCACCACTAACACACCATCCCCACTGTGAAGCACGGTGGTGGCAGCATCATGATGATTACAGCACGGTGGTGGCAGCATCATGATGATTATAGCATGGTGGTGGTAGCATCATGATGATTATAGCATGGTGGTGGCAGCATCATGATGATTATAGCATGGTGGTGGTAGCATCATGATGTAAAGCATGGTGGTGGCAGCATCATGATGATTATAGCATGGTGGTGGCAGCATCATGATGATTATAGCATGGTGGTGGTAGCATCATGATGTGAAGCATGGTGGTGGCACCATCATGATGTGAAGCATGGTGGTGGCAGCATCATGATGATTATAGCATGGTGGTGGCAGCATCATGATGATTATAGCACGGTGGTGTAGCATCATGATGATTATAGCATGGTGGTGGCACCATCATGATGTGAAGCATGGTGGTGGCAGCATCATGATGATTATAGCATGGTGGTGGCAGCATCATGATGATTATAGCATGGTGGTGTAGCATCATGATGATTATAGCATGGTGGTGGCAGCATCATGATGATTATAGCATGGTGGTGTAGCATCATGATATTATAGCACGGTGGTGGCAGCATCATGATGATTAAAGCACGGTGGTGGCAGCATCATGATGATTAAAGCACGGTGGTGGCAGCATCATGACGTGAAGCATGGTGGTGGCAGCATCATGATGATTAAAGCACGGTGGTGGCAGCATCATGACGTGAAGCACGGTGGTGGCAGCATCATGATGATTATAGCATGGTGGTGGCAGCATCATGATGTGAAGCATGGTGGTGGCACCATCATGATGTGAAGCATGGTGGTGGCAGCATCATGATGATTATAGCATGGTGGTGTAGCATCATGATGATTATAGCATGGTGGTGGCAGCATCATGATGATTATAGCATGGTGGTGTAGCATCATGATATTATAGCACGGTGGTGGCAGCATCATGATGATTAAAGCACGGTGGTGGCAGCATCATGACGTGAAGCATGGTGGTGGCAGCATCATGATGTGAAGCACGGTGGTGGCAGCATCATGATGTGAAGCATGGTGGTGGCAGCATCATGATGATTAAAGCACGGTGGTGGCAGCATCATGACGTGAAGCACGGTGGTGGCAGCATCATGATGTGAAGCACGGTGGTGGCAGCATCATGATGTGAAGCATGGTGGTGGCAGCATCATGATGTGAAGCATGGTGGTGGCAGCATCATGATTTGAAGCATGGTGGTGGTAGCATCATGATGATTGCATGGTGGTGGTAGCATCATGATGATTGCATGGTGGTGGTAGCATCATGATGATTATAACAAGGTGGTGGCAGCATCATGATGTGAAGCATGGTGGTGGCAGCATCATGTTTTTATTCAACATAACAACCAAAACTCTGATGTTCAACTTGAACAGTTAACATCAGCTGATAAAAGACTTCAAATCCCAGAAAATGCTCTTCTTCCTCCATCTGTCCAAAGACTTTACTGCCGTATATGAAACAACAGATGGTCGTTCTCACAAATATATTTTCTAATATCTAGAACATGTGAATATATGAGGCTTTGTGACTTTTAGACCTTTATATTTGTGTTTAAAATGGTTGGGATCCCTGATTTCTAATGACAGTGTGGACACTGGAGTTTTGCTGCAGGTGGAATAAAAAAGCACATGGTTTGTTCACGTGGTTGATGTCGGACCAATCAGGGAACAGGTGGACCAGGGAACAGGAAGTAGTCAGGAGAAGGGTGAAGGAACAGGTTGTGGGTGGTACATGAAGAACTGGTGGCTGCAGGAGTGAAGTGAGTCCAGATGTGGTGACTTTAGTTCATCTTGTGTGTCTTTGTGGTGTTTTCTGTCATCTAGTCGTCCATCTGGAGTGTTTCATGAAGTTGTACGGATCATTAGAGAACTCTTTGTTTTGGGGTGTTTTGTGTTTCTTTGTGGTCATTTTATTGTCTGTTTTTGTTACATTGTGATTCTGTTGTGGTGTCATTGTGTCTCTGTAGTTGTTTGTGCTTTGTTTTGTGTCAGCGTATTCATTTTCCTGTCATTTTGTGTTTTGGGGTCATTTTATTGTCTGATTTGGTACTTTGTGGTCGCTCTGTGTCTTTTTGTGGTCATTTTGTGTGTTTTTGTGGTGTTTTTGTGTCTTTTTGTGGTGGTTCTGTGTCTTTCTGTGGTCATTTCATGTCTATTTGGGGAAATTTTATTGTCTGGATTTGCTACTTTGTGGTTGTTTTGTGTCTTTTTGTTGTCTCTTTTTTTCTCTGGTGATTTCATTTCTCTCTGTGGTCATTTTGTGTTTAGTTTTGGTCATTTTGTGTCTCTTTGCGGTGGTTTTCTGTCTCTTTGTGGTCATTTTGTGTCCCTTTGTGACGTTTTTATTGTCTGGTTTTTGTACTTTGTGGTCATTTTGTGTCTTTGTGGCCATTTTATTGTATAGTTTTGTTACATTGTGATCCTGTTGTAGTGTCATTGTGTCTCTGTAGGTTTTTTTTTTTGCTTTGTTTTGTGTCATTGTGTTCATTTTCCAGTTGTTTTGTGTTTCTTTGGGGTAAGTTCACACTCTAGTTTTGGTACTTTGTGGTTGTTTTGTGTATTTTTGAGGTCTCTTTTTGTCTTTTTAGTGATTTCATTTCTCTTTGTGGTCATTTTGTGTCTCTTTGACGATTTTGTGTTTCTTTGTGGTCTTTCTGTGTCTGGTTTTGCTACATTGTAATCCTGTTGTGGTGTCATTGTGTCTCTGTAGAGTTAAAAAAAAATTTTTGCTTTGTTTTGTGTCATTGTGTTCATTTTCCAGTCGTTTTGTTTCTCTTTGTGGCTGTTTTATTGTCTGGTTTTGGTACTTTGTGGTCTTGGTGTCATTTTGTGTCTCTTTGTGGTCATTTTGTGTCCTTTTTGTCCCTTTGTGATGATTTTGTATCTCTTTGGGGTAATTTTATTGTCTGGTTTTGGTACTTTGTGGTCTCTTTGTGTCATTTTGTGTCTCTTTGTGGTCACTATGGTCACGTCTTTAATCTGGTTTTGTTTATTTGTGGTCGTTTTCAGTCTCTTTTTGTCTGCATTGTCATTTCGTTTCTCATGTTGTTAATTTTTCGTGTCTGTGTTTTTTTCTGGGTCATTTTGAGTCTAAACCTGATCTTCTCACAGTGAAACTCTGGATGACTTTTGTTCTTGTTTTGTCTTGAAGCTGCTGAAGAAGCTGCAGGTCGACCTTCATCTGGACGTTCTGGACGTATTTCAGGTTCCTGATGTTCTTCAGGACAAACTGAACCACTGGTGAGAAGTTTCTGTTATTTCCTGCTCCTGTTGCTTCACTCTGCTGCTGTTCAGTGTTCATCTTCTGTTTTAGTGCCGGTTTGTTGTCGCTTCAAACGGCTGTGATTTAACACTTATTAAACTGCAACAAGAAGCTTTTATTGTGAAAATATTGCACCTGAGGAACACAATGTGACTCCTGGATGCAACAAACACTTCAGTTTTTCAGTTCAGTCTTTCAAACGCGTCTCCAAACAGTTTTCAGGTATTTGCGCTAATTTTTTGTGACTTTGTGACAATTTTGTGTCACTTTGTGCAGATTTTGTGTAAATTTGTGGTTATTTTGTGAGATATTAATGTGTCTTTGTGCTCATTTTTTGTCACATTGTGGCCAATTTGTGCCACTTTGTATTTGGTGACTTTCTGGCAGTTAGTTCATACAGTTTGTGTCAGTTTGTTATCTATTTCTCTAACTTTGTTGAATTTTGTGGCATTTTCTGGCATTTTTGTGTCATTTTAGGACCATTTTTGTCTGACTTTATGGTAGTTTTGAAGGACTTTGTGTCATTTTGTACTCATTTTATGTCGCTTTGCTGTCATTTTGT
Organism: Amphiprion clarkii; assembly: GCA_027123335.1. Taxonomy (NCBI): domain Eukaryota; kingdom Metazoa; phylum Chordata; class Actinopteri; family Pomacentridae; genus Amphiprion; species Amphiprion clarkii. The sequence continues at coordinate 26,435,264 of CM049587.1, forward strand.
GTCACATTGAAATATTTTGGTGACTTTGTGGTCATTTTGTAGCTATTTTCTGCCATTTTACAGTCATTTTCTGTCACTTTGTTCCATTTTTGAAGTTATTTTATGTCTTTATTCATACAGTCAACAAAGTAACTTAAAAAAACTAGTGAATAACCAAGAAAAAACTTTAAACTGAGTAAACAGAGCGGGATTCACAGCAAATGAGTTGAAATCATGCAGAGTGGCAGAAAAAAAGCAGAAAAATGTAAATCATCCGCTGGACTCACCGATGTTGAATCTCTCAAAGGTCTTTAATCTCCACAGGTAAACCCTTCATTAAATGTCTGTCCTCTCTGTTGCTTCGTCTTTTGTCTCTGCTGATTTCCAGAGCTTTAACTCTCATCAGGTATTTAGCCGTGAATGTTGCTACGCCTCGTGCAGGTGAACCGGTTTGGTTTGTCGCTGCCTCATTATCAGTTTTTCATTCCTCTCCTTTTCTGGCTCAAGTCCAAACTCAGTCAAACACACTCGGCTTTGCACCTGGAATTTTGTTTTTCATTTGTCTGTTTGTTCTAAATCAGATCCTGATATTTCCTGATATTTTTGTTGTTGTTTCCTACCTGAGACTTGCTCCATACCATGATGCTGCCACCACCATGCTTTCATCATCATGATGCTGCTACCACCATGCTTTCATCATCATGATGCTGCTACCACCATGCTTTCATCATCATGATGCTGCCACCACCATGCTTCACATCATGATGCTGCTACCACCGTGCTTCACATCATGATGCTGCCACCCCCATGCTTCACATCATGATGCTGCCACCACCGTGCTTCACATCATGATGCTGCCACCACCATGCTTCACATCATGATGCTGCCACCACCATGCTTTCATCATCATGATGCTGCCACCCCCATGCTTCACATCATGATGCTGCCACCACCGTGCTTCACATCATGATGCTGCCACCACCATGCTTCACATCATGATGCTGCCACCACCATGCTTCACATCATGATGCTGCCACCACCATGCTTCACATCATGATGCTGCCACCACCATGCTTCACATCATGATGCTGCCACCACCATGCTTCACATCATGATGTTGCCACCGCTATGCCACCACTTTATACTGCATTGTCTTACAGTGTGTTAATACTGTACTATTTCATCCTCATTTCTCACCCCTGTACATATTGTAAATGTTATTACTACTGTTCTATTATTATTTTATTTCTATGACTACATCTATTGCTACATAAGCTGCTGTAACAATGTGAATTTCCCCTGGCGTGGGGAGAAATAAAGGACTTATCTTATTTATATTCTATTATTATATATAGTATTTTATATTCTATTATATGGAGTATTTATATTGTATTATTATCCTATATTATATTTATATTCTGTTATTATATATAATATTTATATTTTATAATTTTTATTGTATATAATATTTATATTCAAGACAAGATGAAGCCGTTTGTCATTGTTGGTGACCTGTCAAGAAATACGTCAACACTTTATTTGAAAAACTCATTTTTGGAAAGTCAGCAGCTGCAGCAGAAAGTGCAAATTAATCAGTTACATTTATAAATACAAACTGTAATCACAATTCTTAAATCCCCCGAGTTCGTCAGTAAGTGCTACAGTTCTTCTAACGGACACTAGATGGCGTCCACTATGTTGAGCTGAAGGGAATCCCTCCAGTTTTCCTCTAGGAAGTCCACACAGATTATTTTTTTGCACCAAATTCAGCATCAGAAGCTAATTTCACGTCTGCATTGAGAGTTAGTCTTCCATTAAAACACTGAAGGATAAACTTAGAGGTTTTTTTCTTGAGTAGGAGGCATTTCAGCCATAGTGGTTGTTTTAAATGGGATAATTTTGTCTTTGGTGGACCAGTCAGACTCAAATACAAACATTTTTGGAAAGTTGTAGCAGGTATTCAGTTCAATTCAATTCAGTTCAATTTTATTTAAATAGAGCCAATTACAATTCAGATTGTCTCGAGACGCATATACCTGAACCCCCAGAGCAAGCCCTAAGGTGACAGTGGCAAGAAAAAACTGCATTTATATGCAATTTTTTTCAGTTCCTCATTTACGTGAGTGTCTACAACAGAGGTGGAGAGTACAAAGTTGTCCTGACCCATAGAGGCACAGCAGATACAGTAATGGTTGGATTAAATCAGAACTATCTTTTAAAGGTAGGGTTTGTTTCCAGTGATAAAGCAGTCAACAAGGGGTAAACCCAAACTTTGGGTTCAAAACGTCCCTTTATAGATTGGTATGTCCAGCTTTCCAGGTGTTTGTTAGTTCCAAACAACAAAATAAAACTCAATTTGAGCCTTCCTCTCAGACAAGGTGGTGGTTCTGATTGTTCTGATTGGTCTGACTGGACGGTTGTGATGGTTCTCATTCCTTTTCCGTACTCTCCGACTGAGAGTTGGTGTTTTTAGTATCTTTGCCCTTGCTGGTTCCTTCCTTCTCATCATTCTCAGTCTCTGCTGTTCCCTGGAAGTCGTGGTCGTAATCAGGGTTAGGGAGCTGCAGAGTGTCTGGCGTTGGACCAGGTGACCGCCGGTACTGGAACCGACCCAGGCCTCGCCTCCGTCGGCCCAAACCCTTGGGACTCGGCAGGCTGCGGACCGATGCTTTTGAGTTCTGCCTGGAGAACTGGAGTGAGAACTGGCGCCCCCTTGGCCAGGGTGGCGGGTGACATGGGGTGTTGAGGGTCGTCCAGCGAAATTCTTTGGGGCCCAGTTGAGTCGGGGAACAACATACTATGGGGTCATTCCTGTAAATACAACGAAAGGATCACACCAGAAGGGGAAGTTAGAGGAGGGTAAGGGTAGGGCTGCAAAAATTAGTGTCATTTTTGCAAGCCTCTTAAGTCAAAACTCTAAAATGAGGACTTCAGTCATGAAAACCAACTAATCACCTTGGGGTGTCCAAGCCTGGTCCCTCCTCAATGGGGGAATGGTCCAGACCGTTCTGAGGTTTGTCAAGAGAATCCGCATTGTGAGAAACATCACCAAACAACGGCGGGCTGATGACCAGCTGAGGAAAAACGGTGGAGGGCGAACTTTCCGGTGAGGGTGGGTTGCTGCTGACCTCCCTTAAGGTTGACAGGGTGTCCATGGAAGGTGGGGGCAAGTCGTCCGAACCCATGTTGATCCTGGATGGGTTCAGATGAAATGGAATTGGACAGTGGACAGTTTTGCCTGATGGTGTTGCTGTTGATCTCAAACTTATAAACCAAATATATCATAACTGTCATAAGGTACATGTATTATAGACGCACCGATACCTGAGGTCTGGGAAAAAGCTGCCAGTTGCGTCGCTGCTGTGTCGCTTGAAAGTGGGCCGAGGAGGTCGGAGGTCAGGAGGTTCCTGAACGCTGAGCAACCGGCGGACTCGACCGAGAACCTGCAGACATTTAGAAAGTGACTACAAGAAAGATAAACATGTTTCTATTCCAACTGATGGGAATTGTGATAAAAGAAAAAACAACTACAGGCACAAGTTGCACAATCCTTTCAGTTATTTTTTAAGACCATTTTCAGAAATAATACAAGTTTGTGTTGTTTAGGTGCAACCTTTATTAAAGGTAAAATATGCAAGATTATGACCAAAATTATTGCATTAATATAGCAACTACCATGTAAAGATATAGTGGAGTAAAGGTGTTTTTAGTAGAGAATGAAGTTACGCTCTCTCTGTGTGTGATGTAGTGCATATTAATGCATGTGAGTCCCTCCAGTTGAAACTGTTGGTCCATTATAGAGTTTTGAAAGTATATCTAGAAGAGAATTAAAGTATGGCATATTTGAGGTGGTTAGAAGCAGAGTGGTCCAACCCACAAAAAATCCAAGCTGAGTTTTATGTAATTTCTGTAATATTTTATGGTCTAGATTTTAGTGTCAGAGTGGTCTAACCCACAACCCAAATACAGCGTTACAGTGGCACTTGGGATGTTGAGCCATTCTGAAAAACACAAAACTTTGAACCCATTTTTTCTCAAAAACCAAGAACGTGGGTCAGACCACTCTGCTTCCAAACCCTTCATTAAAAAATATTATTTGGGATCTCTTCCAAATTTTTTATAGACTTTTAAAAGGATAGATAAAAGTTGCCAAAAATTTGTAGCAACAAAAAAAAACCTATCTTAAACAGAAATCCGCTTGGTCCTGAAGACTCCAAAGTACTGAATCTAAAGAAGTTGTTTCTGAGGTTCAGGAGTTACGAATTGAAATGGTTTTACTAATAATCACAAGGTGGCGCTAGTCACGCTAGGAAGTATCGGTCAGTAGTTTTGGTGTGAATCTACCTGATTAAAAACATCTTTTACAGAGGAAATAAAAATTTCTGTACCGACTCTTGACGTCGAGCCAAAATAGAGTCTTGTTGCCGTAGACGACTCTCACTGCCTTCAACATCATCAAACTGCAGGATGTCCGACAGTCTGGAAGAGATGTTTAGCGAAAATTTAGCATTGTGCAGATGGAACTACTCAAAACCCAACTAATTTACCAAAAAAAATGACTCCTTCTCCTTAACAATATGGAAGAATGTGCCCTCTAGAGGACTATAAGCATAATGCAAGAGTTGGAAGATGCCAGGTGAAAGTTTCTTTCAAACATATTAACGTTAAACACAACTAAAAACCCAGATGAACTCCCAATGAACCAATAAACTTAGCCACAGTATAAATCAAAAGAAAAATGTTGACCCCATGTCAGTGGTGGAGCCAAGGAACGACGGGATGCAGTAATCTGCAGCAGCCAGAGTGTAGGGCGGTCGAGCATCGCAGTCGTTCCAGTACATGTCTTTGGTCATGTGAGGCAGGTTCATGTGCATCTCATCCACCGCCAGCAGAGACACCTGAAAAAAGAAACAGTAAGAGGCAAGAAAAAAAACTGTTTTAGAGAAGCTTCTGTTTTAGGTAAAGATTAAACGCAATATCAGACTTGCTGTTATTACTGCATGGTCAAGAAAAGTAATGAATGAATCAATAAAGGAACTCTCAACTTGGTGGGCAAATCCTTTATCATCATTAATTTTAGAATCATAGTTCTGAGATTCTTGTTAATTATCATTAAAATAAACTTATTTAGTATTTGGGTGCTTTGGCTGCTGACCTGAAGGTTCCTGTCGATGATCCAGTTCGCCTCGAAGTCGTCGTCGTCTTCCCCGAAAGGGTTGATCAGCTGTTCCGCTACCTGACGGCAAAACATATCTAGAATTCAGTCACTCTAAAAGGTTTGACTCTGTAGCTCATTAGCTTGTTAGCACAGCATGCAAACTAGCTTGTTGGCAGCGAAGCTAAGTTCCAAACTACCAGCCCTCAAACTGTATTTAGCTCATTATCATTCGAGCTAAGCTACGTGTTAGCTAACACCAGGGTGTATTTTCCAGTCTGTGTGAAAATGAAGATCGGTTTTAACTTCACTGGAACATATTTCCATGTTGGGGAACTCACCACCAGCCAGTTGCTTTGGTTTCAGTTGCCACCATTGCTACCTAGCTCCTAGCCACTAAGTTTATCAGTTTGAGTTGAGACAGTGACTTAGTTCTTGTTGCATAAGTGATTAATATTTTAGTGCACATGTAGTTACCGCTTGTGGCCACAGATGTCACTGTTGTCACTGCTCAGCAACATTTAGCATAATCTGACTTTTCTGCATTGTTGAAACGCCTTTTTGCATATTTAACGTGTCAGTATGTCCCAAACTTTTCAGGCCAGATGTGCACATTCATGTTCCTGAGAGGATGAACTGATTGTGTTCAGTTTAATGTTTTATCTTTCGCTGAGGACAATATAAATCTTTAGTCTCGCTATTTGTGTTCTGACTCTGAGGCTCACTGAGAATTTGTGGCTCGTATCCACCAAGTAGTTTATGGTAACTTTATATGTGGTGTTAATAATATCACACGATAAGGTCAAGAGATGAGAAACAGGTCGACCACACACCAACTCATGTCCTTCAGTCTGAGAGAAAACAGGATAGAAGATATAATAATAGACAAAATAAGCTGCTAAAGGGTTAAAACAACAAACATAATTCACCACTAATATGATTTAGTTAAAGAATAATTCTGGTAATATAAAAATGACAGTTTTTATTGTCAAAACTAAACCAGCAATGATGAAGTCCAATGTTTTGACCTGTCCATCCACCCCAACGTCCTCCCCATAGAAACACATTGTAGCATCACCAGACTGAATCCTTTGTTGTAATTATTACAACCATAACATGAAACTAAATGGAAAAATCAAAGACATCTCAATAAAAATTCGTAAAATTTCATGCAACTCATTTGCATATTTTTTTGGTTTTACGATGAAACTACTAAAATATGACTTATAAGATTCTTTATACTTTACATAATTTATTTAACCAGGAAATTACTGTTTTCAATTATAAATATGACATAAATTTGTCAAAATTTTACAGAACTGAATTGTGCTGTTTTAGTGTTGCATTTCAATTATTAAAATAAGAATTATAAAGTTCTTAGACTTTGTGTAATGAATTAAATTTTATTGCTTTACAGTGAAAATAATAAAATATAAATAATAACATAACTTATGTGCACATTTATTGTTTTACAGTAAAATTACTAAAGTATAAAATGTAAGAGGTTTTAATTTTAACATAAGAAATTGGATTTTTTTTGTTTGACAGTAAAAGTACTAAAATATAAATGATAAAATTCTTGATATTTTTGCATAATTTGAATTTTTTATTTTAAAAATCCTAAACTGTAAACAAAAATATTCTTAAAAATGTACATAATTATTTTGTATTTTTTTATTGTGAAACTACTAAAATATATATATATATATATATATATATATATATATATATATATATATATATATATATATATATATATATATATATATATATATATATATATGTATATATATATATATACATATAAAAAAAATTTTCATTTTAAAGGTGAAGTACTGAAACATATCATTAGAAAAGTCTTGAAATTTTACAATATTTGATATCTTTTGTTTTACAGAGGAAGTACAAAACTACTGATTGTAGACTTATTTCCATATTTTATGTACTTTATTCTGAAACTACTGAAGTATTCATTACTAAATTCTTGATTTTTTACACAGTAATTCTGCATGTGTTTTATTTTATATGTGTTTTATTTTAGAGTAAATATGAATTCTAAAATGTATTCAATTTTATATTTTCTGGTTTCTGAATTTCTTTTTCACAATTTTGCAATTCAAATTTGTAGGTAATAAGTTGCTAACATTTCAGAGCGCTGAGTTTATATGATTCAAAGGTCCATTCAGCTGCAGAAACAGGTTAATTAGAAGTTTTCTGACCTTCAGCCAGCCGGCGTAGAAGAAGAACTGCAGCAGGGTGAAGATGGGGACGTAGAGGTCGAGGTCATGGCCTGGGTAACGCTGGGCGGGGTCCAGAAACTGTCGACCAATCAGACAAGCGAAGAAGAAGGTGTAGACGGCCAGAGTAACGACCTGAAGAGACGAACAGACGGAGGTTGGTTGGGATGTTTCCTGTCTTTGTGTGGGAGCTCCAGAGCTCTGATTCGGTTACAGTGATGATCTCTGATGTGATTACGAGTCTTAAAGAGGTTACCTCGACCAACGACTGACCTGAGTGTAAACCAGCGGGATGCCGACCCAGTCGTAGCCGAACAGAGTCGCACACCAGGTTCTGAACTGATTCATCTCCTGAACACAGAAAGGAAACAGGAGGTTTTAACTCCAGTTCTATGAACACGTAGATCAATGAAAGGTTACGTTGGTTGTTGACGATATTACAGAGAAGAAGACTTCTACTAGATGACGACACTCATCGTCTTCTCCTAGTTAAACCAATCAGTGTTGAGTTGGTACGTTCTTCTTCCTTGAACAAGGTTCTACTCTTTAAACAAAAACAGGCGTATTAGATGTCAGATCAGAAGGACGTCAATGGAAAAACCAAAAATTAGAAAAAAACATCACCAAATTCACAAAAAAGTTTGGACTTCTGCTTGAGGTGGTTTTTGACTTTTTCCTAAATTAGTCGATGAACTGTATGGCTTTTTCCTCGGTAGGTCTTAGAATCGGTTAGACTTCTCGTTGTTATGTGAAAAAGTCGTAACTCCAAACTTTCTCTTGGTTAAATTATTGGAATCGGTGGCTTTCAAATGCAGGAACTGGGAGCAGACACCAGGTGGCGCCAACAAAGCCAAAGTTTTCACTCTTTCTGAAACCAACAACTTCATAGCAACGTTAACTCCACTACCGGATGTAACTCCAGTTCACCAATGAAAGGTTGTTATGTTGGTTATTGACGATATTACAGAGAAGAAGACATCTACTGGGCAACGAAACTTATCGTCTTCTCCAACTTAAACCAATCGGTGTTGGGTTGGTACCACCTTCTTCCCTGAACGGGTTTTTACTGGGACGGTTCCTGCAGTAGAAACCAACTTAACATGTCCTAAACAATCTACCATTTCTTCTTAGTTAACTTTTCTGTTGTTACCTAAGAAAGTTTCCTGTTTTGTAGTTTAATGTTGCAGAAATGTACGGAAACTCCTGCTGTTGACGAAAGTGGTTTCTGCACAAAATTTAAAGTTTAGCTAAAACTTTACATAAATGTCTTGGCCTCTAATCAGTTTGTTGGGTCTTTATTAAGGCTCAGGTTTTTTAAACAGAACTATGTTAGTGTGTTACGTTGAGGATGTTCTGCAGGTCGATGCTGTCCTGGATTCGTCCTTCCTGTCGCGCTTTAGATGCCAAGTTGGAGAACCAGACGACAGGAATCCAGTACTTCAGGTGAGGAGATCGGATGTTCTCGAAGACCTTCCTCTCCTCAGGAGTCATGAAACCTGTAGAAACAGATTATTTCAAACACGAAACTTGTTGGGAAGGAGCTTGGTAAGTTTTCTTAATGTTCTTCAAGAGCACCTGAAACTTTCTATGGTCCATTTAGTAGACATTTTAAGTATTTAGTCGAACTGTATTTTAGGGATTCACCAAAAACATGTCAAAGAAAAGCTGGTAAAATCATAATGTTCTTGAAACTGTCTCAACATCGTGAAACCTGGTTAAGGTGTGTTATATGAAATGAAAATGATATGAAAAAGTGTAACTTTCTCCAATTAAAGTCCCTAAAATGAAATGAATACTTATTTTTAGCCACTCTATTCAATTCAATTCAATTTTATTTATATAGCGCCAGTTACAGTCAAATTGTCTCGAGACGCTCCACAGAACCCATATGCCTGACCCCCAGAGCAAACCAAAAGGCGACAGTGGCAGGAAAACACCCCTTTAACAGGGAAAACTATTGAAATTCAACATGAGTGAGAATCCAGACCACTTGTTTTAATTTCAGTCAGTTTATTTATGTACATCTGTATTTATTTGTGTATTTTTATTTAGTTTATTGATACTGATTTCGGGCTTCACAGTGGCGTAGTGGTTAGCACTTTCGCCTTGCAGTGAGAAGGTCCCTGGTTCGCGTCCCGGCTTTCCCGGGATCTTTCTGCATGGAGTTTGCATGTTCTCCCTGTGCATGCGTGGGTTTTCTCCGGGTACTCCGGCTTCCTCCCACAGTCCAAAAATATGCTGAGGTTAATTGATCATTCTAAATTGCCCGTAGGTGTGAATGTGAGAGTGATTGTTTGTCTGTATATGTAGCCCTGCGACAGACTGGCGACCTGTCTAGGGTGTCCCCTGCCTTCGCCCAAGTCAGCTGGGATAGACTCCACCCCCCCCACCCCACCCCCCCACCCCCGCGACCCTAGTGAGGATTAAGCGGTGTACAGATAATGGATGGATGGATGGATACTGATTTGTTTTTAAATCCTACATATATATCCATATTATTTTTCACTTTACCAACGTCAGTCCTGATCAAAGCAACCAAATATTCATTGAGTTTCTGTCCTTTTACTCTTTAAATGCCAGTTTGTTGACATCGTATCACGGTTGTTTGTTATTTAAAAACATAAAAATGAAATACTTTCCATAAACTCAAAGCTAAACAGATTTTTTCTATTGTCCCAGTCGGTGATATTTCAGTGATTAGTAACAGCTTTGATTGATTCTGTTGGACTTTATATTGACTCTACTTTTCTCGGTTTAATGTTCTTGCAGAAATGAAGCTTCCACACTTTTTATTCCAGACGTTTGGTTGGTGTTGGAGGATCTGAGGTCATTGCTGCTGCGGCTGAGTCCTGCTCTAATTGGTTGATAATCTCTGGGGTCATATCAGCCGGTTACAGGAAGGATGAAACCGAGAAGGAAAGTCCTGAACTCTGTCTGACTTTTACCACTTAACTGCATAATATCACTAAGATGTCCTTGTTTCACCCTAATGCAACCTTAGGGAGGATTTTGTCATTTTTATTGAATATTTTGGCAAATATGTGTATTGTTTGCAGAAAATATCCCCCAAAATACATTGATAATACACAAAAAAACACATTTAGGACCTTAAAGACAAAAATTTTCCCATTAAAATCCATTGAAATAGCTATTTTTTTCACCTCTGTGCATTTCCAGCCTAAAAGCATAAAAGCAATAAAGCCTGACATATTCCAGATGTGGTAATCAAAAATCTAATGTCTTATTAGTACGTAATATATGGAAAATAAATCATGTTTTGCAGTTTTTCATAGAAAACCGACAGTCACTTAAAATTTAAAAAAAAAAAAGTATTTAATGGATTAAAATCCTAAATAGTGGATGAATATTTGGTGGTTATGATCAGAACTGATGTTTATTTAAGAAATTGTCAATGAAAGCAGAAAATAATATTAATGTATAATATTTTAATGTTAGGTTTTTGTCTTTAAAGACCTGAATGGACATTTTTTTCTTGTTTTAAATCCGACACTACACAAAAAATAACACATAATCAATTTTGTTGCAAATTGACATACACCAGTTTGAGATAATAACAAAAAATATCCACATAGTTATTAGTACTTGGGAAATACTTCATTTTTTCTGTTTTTCATGAAAAACACCGGTGGTGCTATGTTATTATTTACAGCATTTAAGGGGTTAAAATAGTGAAAGTGAATGAATATATCGAAGTTATGATTAGGACTGACGTTGTTTAGGAAATTAACTTTGTGAAAATGAAAAAATTAATAATTTTATTGCAGTTTGTTGATGCAAATATTTTTGTCTTTAAGGTCCTGAGTGCGTTTTCTTTTGTCTAACACTTTAGCAAAAAATAATGCATCAGAATAAATGTTGTTGTGAATCACTGATATATACAAAACTGTGCTAATTTTAATAAATACATACAGCATTTACTGTATGAGACATTATTAATATTTAAAATGTTTTTCTTATTTAAAAATCAACAGTGGCGCGGTGTAAACAAAATGGCATTTAAATTGTTACAATCTTGAATAATGGTTGAATATTTGGTAGATGTTGGTCAAAAATATACTTAGTGAAAATAACATTATATTAATCTAAGGTATTTTTATTGCAGTTTCTTGATTCAAACATTTTTGTCTTTAAGGTCCTGAGTTTGATGTTGGTTAAAAATGACTCAATGTAAGGGTAAAATATGAATATGTTGTATTTTCTGTGGATATTTTAGTCCTTAAGGTCATCTGTGTTACTGTTACTGTTAGCATCGATGCTAACCTGCCTCCACCACGTGCTCCATGGTCGGGAAGCGTTTGCAAACGGCCGTGCTGACGGATCTGAAGATGAGCAGCGACGTCAGATTAACGTAACGAACCAGCGTCCGGCGCAGCAGACGGCCATATTCATCTTTACCCTGAACACAGCTGGAGGAGGCAGGAAGACAGAAACAAAACCGGCTACTGATGAATACTGACCAACCACCTTGAACTAACACTTGAGCAGGTGTAAGTCTAGTGTTCACCAGGTAAATATTACGTTTAAATAATTAAAGAAGCAGCAGCTAAATGACTTCATGATGGAGAAGAAATAAAAACAGTTGAACATCTACTAAAGAAAACAAACCAATCACACCTCAGTAGCCAGAGTCTCATTTTGGGCTTCTTTTACATTTTCCATAATGCTATTTTATGGTTCTGTGGTTCTCTGTAATACCTGTCTTTACCTATAGAGGGCAGTCTTTCTGTAGTTCCTGTCTTTGCCTATAGAGGGCAGAGCAGAGAGTGTGAAGGTACCTGGAGATGTGGAACATGAGTCTGTCGGGCCACGGCAGATTAACGAACTGATTCCACCATCGATTCACCACCAGAGTCACGTAGAAACCTGGAAACACAGAATGTCGTTTCAGGTAAATACAACTAATAATAGAACATGCTGTGTGGAGTCTAGTGTAGTGTAGTATAGTTTGTTTTAGTATAGTTTATTGTAGTATAGTTTAGTGTAGTTTAGTGTATTATAGTGCAGTATAGTATAGTATAGTTTAATGTAGTATACATTAATGTAGTATAGTTTAGTGTAGTATACTACAGTACAGTACAGCATAGTGTAGTGTAGTATAGTTTAGTGTAGTATAGTGTATTATAGTGCAGTGTAGTATAGTAAAGTTTAGTGTAGTGTAATGTAGTGTAGTTTAGTAGAGTTTTGTGCAATAGTATAGTATAGTTTAATGTGTCGTATAGTACAGTATAGTATAGCTTAATGTATAGTATAGTATAGTTTAATGTATAGTATACTTTAATGTAGTGTAGTGTATTATAGTGCAGTGTAGTATAGTTTAGTGTAGTATAGTATTTGTGTAGAATAGTACAGCTTAGTATATTATAGTCCAGTATCATATAGTATTGTGTAGTATAATTTAGTGTATTGTATAGTAAAATTTATTATATTATAATATAATATAGCATATTATAGTATAGTATTGTATTGTGTAGTATAATATTGTATTGTGTAAGTATAATGTATTATAGTATAGTTAAAATGCAGCATAAGTATCGTGTATAGTATAATCCAGTATAGTGCATGTGATTTGTCTTCATGTTCACAAAGTTTACAGTATAACTTGTGGAAGCAAGATTTTTTTTTTTTTTTTTTAGATCTTAATTTTTGTCATCAACAGGGTCGTACCAAACTGGAGGTGTGAAGTTTGATAAAAATGGTATTTTATTAGAAAGTGAGACACTGTTCTGTTCCCATCATTTATTTTTATGCCAAAACATGCAGAAAAGTTGCATAAAAATGAATGGAAACGTCAAAATCTGAAGAAAATTCTCCAGTTTTGCAAAAAATTGGGGAAATTTTCGTTGTATCCTGAGGTCTTTTTGGGTCGGATTATTTGAATAAGGACTATTTACTTGTTCTAGTTTGTTATTTGCCTAATAGATAACAATAGAATTTTTAGTTTGAAACTAGTTTTTGACAGATTTCTAAAATTTTTATAACTGGTGGTCTAATAAATTTGTTAAGTACTGTAGATATTCTCCAGTACTTCCTGATCAGACTAATCCTTCGAAATTCCCTCTGGATGTCTGAGCTCTTAGTCTTTAGTATTCTCAATCTTTCAGATGTTTCCTGAAACAACTCTGCAGCTAAACTCCATGCAGATGTTGTTTGTTTTTGTTATTTTGCCACAGTTAACGACTCTCTCCTTCTTTTCATCTTTCAGAAACTCTGGATTGAAGTAACAAAAGGTTGTTTTTCGAATCGACAAAACGCTACAGATGTATAAACGCTGACAACATCCAGATCCTGAACCAGGGAGATGAGCTCCGCAAACACTCAGCTGCTTTTAGCTTCCTCTGCTCTTTAATGATCTGTTTCCATTAGCAGGCTGCTAATGAGGCAACCCAACACCCGTCTGTCTGTCTGTCTGCCGAGGCAGGAAACACAGTTCCAGCTAGATTTCATTTCTTTAGCGTTCATGGCCTTCGAGTGGTTTTTAATCTCTCACCATTTACAGTAGAACCAAACATCCATCCGTCAGTCAGTGATGGAGTGTTAAGCCTTTTATTCCCAGAGGACTAATATTAGCCAGACTCCCGCTGCCTTTATTAATAATAACACTTCAAACGTCCACCAACCTGAGCAGTCTGAACGGTTTGGAGTGAAATCTGGGGAGATAATTAGACGGATAATGAGAAGGATAATGACGGTGTTATCTTTTGGGTTATCTCTGCCATTAGCAGCCTGTTATGTAATGTTTCAGTATCTGGAGCGAATCTGTGGGGGTTTGTTGTTATCTTATGTAACTCTAACACACATCCTTAAACTTAGAGACAGACTAATATAAATCATATCATACATGGGGACATCTAGAAACTACAGCAGGTTAAAGCAAAATAAAGCTAGCGTCACATTTTTAGTTTTAATGTTGTTGATGCTAATTACTTTAACAGGATGCTAGTTCTTGTCTAGTGCATAAAGATCAGGTGAGCTGTACGCCCGTCCACTACCCCAACCTCCTCACCTTCATGTTACTGCATAAAAATCACACTTCTTACAGCATCGCTGCTTCATGTTAGTGATGCAGAACTATAACGATAATTACAAGCCTCATATTGAAATTAAATTTGTTTTCAGAACATTTATTAACAATAACACCAACAACAAATACATTTTATAATTATTCAGAAATGTCAGAAAAATGCATTTTTTAGAGTTTTTTTTGAGAGTATAGTATAATATAGTACAGTTTAGTGTTGTCTAGTATTGTCTAGTCTACCATATGATACTAGTATAGTATAGTATACTATGTAGTGTTGTATTGTCTAGTATGGTATAGTGTAGTATAGTATAGTTTTAGTATAGTACAGTGAAGTTTAATGTAGTATAGTATAGAACAGTACAATACAGTATAGTATAGTATGGTATAGTATAGTATACTGTAGTATATTATAGCTATAATATAGCATAAGTATAGTAAGTGATAGTAGTGTAGTATAGTAGTATACTAAATTACAATGTAGTTTAAGTATAGTACAGTATAGTATAAGTATACTGTAGTATAGGATAGTTGAAATATAGCAAAAGTATAGTATAGTTTAGTATAATCTAGTATACTGTAAGTTAAGTATAGTGTAGTATAATATAGTGTAGTATAATCTAGTGTAGTATAAGCATAATGTAGTATAATCTAGTATAGTGTAAGTATAGTGTAGTATAAGTATAATTATAGTGTAGGATAGTATAATCTAGTATAGCAGAAGCGTAGTGTAATATAGTAAAACGTAGTATAGTATAATGTAGTATAGTTTAAGTATACTGTATGTACAGTGGTGTATAGTCAGTAAACATACCCAGGACGAAGGTGACTGGAATCTGCTCAGCGTATTTATCACAGTACATAGAAAGTTTCTCAAACAATCTCTTCTGGTCATCGGAGAGGACGAGTCTGGAGGACGAAGGACATGATCATCACAAACATCTGCAAAGGTCTTCAACTCCATAGTTATTCTGAAAGACCTGCAGTTCCTCTAATGGCCACTAGATGCTGCTCTGAGAAAACGGGAAACCCCAATTAATTAATAATGAGGTTCTTTTATATAATTGTTCTATTAAAAAGATGAAGAACCTAACAAAGAACATCTCTGTGGTCCGTTTACCGAACATCTCTGGATCATGGACTATCCTATGACAGCATCCACCTGTTGCTCAAATCAGCCACATCTTAATTATGCAGAACTTTAAACCTGAATACAATTTAAACAGATGAATAATATAAAACTTAACCTCCTGTAAAGTTGTCATTAATGGGAAACTAGCTTTAGAGGCTAAAACAGTTTTGGTATTAGGATGTTTATTTTAGCTGTAAAGTTGAACACTTTAACATGGAGATCGATGGGATTGGCTCAGCCTCTAGTAGGCATTTGATGAACTGCATTACAACTTTAGCATATTCAACATCGTCAACAACAACCTCAAGTCCAGCAACCTACTACACTGAAAACTTCAAGTTTTGCCCAAATTAATTTGTAATGGTAAATTTTAATGGCAATTCAAAAAACAATTTCCTTTGTTGCTGTTTTGAGTTGATGCATCCTAATCTTAGCCACGCACAAAAAGATGGTGATTGGTTTAAAAAAAGACTAAAACACCAGAGTCTTTTGTCCCACTGTTGTATAATGATAATTTGGTGTAGTCAGACCATTCTACACAGAAATGGAGAATGGTCTGACGATGGCAAACATACAAAAAATGTCAACAAACATCAACATAATAAGACTAATTTGATATTTTACTTTAAAATGGTAACATGGATGGGGCGGGGCTTATGAGCTATATTACAACCAGCAACTAGGGGACGACAAGATGTTTTAGCTTCATTCTCGGGATGTCGACCACCTTTATTTACTATACTATGATTGTTTTAGAGTGGAGAAATGGCATAAAATTGATTGTTAGACATAATAACTGTTGTTTTTTTGTTAATATTACCAGATTTTATGCGATCCAAACCTTCCATCAGTTAGTGTGTGAGTGTGTCGGACCTGTAGACGAGGCTGAGGATGGTGTAGAGCAACACGAACAGGGTGAACTCTCGGTACAGCAGCTTGTAGATGCTTCCTCTCCAGCGCAGCAGCAGCCGGTGGAAGCTGAAGAAGGTGGCGTTGGCGACTTTACTGGAATAAGTGACGGTCATCCTGAAACCGCCCGACCTGAGGGGGTCCAACAAGTTTCACAAGAGTCGAAAATTCTGCTGGATAATTAGCACTGTTATTTGTGACATTGTGAACCAAAAACAGATCATTGTTGTTATCTTTTAGGTCTTTTACTCACAGTAAAACGTCTCTGTTTTGTCCTCGGTGTTGCTTTTCATCAGGCTTCTGCTTTCCTGACAGCTAAATGCCAACCTCCCTCTCTCTCTCTCTCTCTCCCAGCCTCTCTCTCTCGCCCACCATGAGGCTGTTTGGTTGCCCAGTAATGCCAGACGGCTCACACAGCGTTCACTACATCGATGAGCTAAATGTAGTTCAGCTGTGTGTGTGTGTGTGTGTGTTAGCATAGCTAGTGGTGGAGGTAAACATGTAAAAACAGAAACACTATCAGCCACAACATTATGTCATTGCAGTAAATAGCTGCAACCAATCAGACAGAGGCAAAGGGATTTTATTTAGGTTGAACTTTTTAGTGTCATCCGTCATGTTTGTTTCATTAACACACAGCAGCACAACTTGGGAAATTATTGAATTTATAAACTCTTTTTTACGAGTTAGGTGAAATATTTTTTTTATGTTGTGCTTAGAGGAGTGTCTTAGGTTGAAAGATATATTTTAATTTAAAAAAAAAAAACCTGCTGCTCTGTGACTCTGATGTAGCTAATAACGGGGTCAAAAACTAGCTTGATTCTTGCTAGCAGGCTAATGTTGGCATGCTGAAACTTTGATGTAACTCTGTGAAGTTTACTTAAAATGTAAATTTATGTTGATTGTAAGTCAACAGTAGGCTTTTGAAGACTGTTTAAGAGTGTTAAATAATAGATATGTTGTGACACATACAGTATTTATTGACTTATATTAGCACTTATTCTGTAGCTATTAGCATAAAATTTACATCCCCTTTATGTTTTGATTTAGTATTTAAAGGTTAAATATTACACCTCTTTTTAAAGTTTTAGCTGGATGAGTATTGATTTCTATGTAGGAATTGAATAAAATTCTTACTAGCTTGTGAAGCTAGGGGGCTAGCTAGTTGTTGGGGGATTTAAGGAATGGCAGTAGTAGGTGTTTTTGCAGCTTTTGTTTTTCACTTCAAAGTTTTTAAGACAGGAAAAAATACTTTTTTGATCATGATTTAGAAAACAGAATAATTAAAAACATGGACTAAAAAGGACACATTTAGCAAGAGGCTCCACCTGGTGGCACAACCAAATACTGCAGCTAATCTGCAATTAATTTTCAGACATGCATTTCTGTCGTTTTCTGTTACTGGTTAATATATTTTTAACCGATCGAATCATTATATGTCACAAACACAATTATACACAGTAAAAGGTGCAGTGAAATGTACTGAGCCCTTGTTCCAGACCAAAAACAGTAATAATAGTAATAATAATAATAAATGAATAAAAACACTCAAGAGATAGATAGATAGATAGATAGATAGATAGATAGATAGATAGATAGATAGATAGATAGATAGATAGATAGATAGATAGATAGATAGATAGATAGATAGATAGATAGATAGATAGATAGATAGATAGATCAAAGTGTGAAACGGCGGGGGGGATACATTAGTATGTAGCTATTTCTTTAAAATGGAGCCATAGTAGTTGTTTTCACTTTAGTCCCACAGATATGCAGCGGAGTGAGACCTCTTCTTGTCGTTTTACTATCTGTTTTGCTCCAGGAAATGACGTCACAGCTCCTGATCGTCTCTGACTGGAGGACCCCGGAAGTCCCCTTCTCTCTCCCCGGGCTGATGCAGCTGCTCTGCGGTCAGTTCGCTCTCCTCTCCCGGCTTCCTCCGCCTGTCTCCGGCTGCTCTGCCGGAGCTCGGCGCTGCTCTGCGGTCAGTCTGCTCTCTCTCCGGGGCTCCTTCCGACCCCTTCCGCCGCCGCTGCTCCGCCCCGGACGGAGCCTTTCGCGGGAAAAATCAAGCATTGACGCCCCCAGCCAGCAGCAGAAACTCCGGTAAGAAGGAAAAGTTTAGTTTTTTATTGATTTATGAGCTGTTTATCAGTTTGTGCTTCCTGTCGCCGTTAATACACCGTGTAGTAGCTGCTAGCGGCGGCTAACTGCTGCTATATTGGATGCAATGGATGTATTAGCATCTGTACCGCAGATGATAATAAACTAAATGGACCGGACACGGCTCGTTTAAAGCAGCTATAAGTTCTCTGAAGCCGCTTTCATAACGTCCAAAGCCTCTTTTAACCATACAAGCAAACGATGTTCACTCCATTGAACGATTGAACGGTTTGTTTTAATTAATACACAGCAGCAACCTGGGAAATTATTGTAGTTTGTTTTTGTTTTTTTACAAGTTTGGTGAAAATTTTTTTTATGTTGTGTGTTAGAAGAGTGTTTTAAGGTGGAAGAAATATCTTTAAGTTTAAGGGCTTTGCAATAAAAAAAACCTTTTAATTACACCAACTGCTGCTCTGTGACCCGGATGTAGCTAATAACGGAACAATAAACTAGCTTGCTTCTTGCTATCAGGCTAACGTTAGCATACTGAGACTTTGATGTAATGCTGCAAAGTTTATTTGAAATATAAATTTATGTTGATTATAAATCAACAGGAGGGTTTTGAAGACTGTTTAACAGCGTTAAAAGACAGATATGTTGTGACAGTATTTTTGACATATATTAGCGCTTTTGCTAATCCTGTAGCCATTAGCATAAACATTAAACCCCTTTTCTGTTTTAATTTGGTTTGTGAAAGTTCCATAGTGTCCCTCTTTTCAAAGTTTGAGCTAGATGAGTAGTGATTTCTTGATTTTTCTGTAGAAACTGAATAAAATTCTTACTAGTTTGTATAGCTAGGAGCCTAACTAGTTGTTTGGGGGCAATTTTACAGCTTTTATTTTACACCTGAAAGTTTTTAGGACACACAATACAATAAAATGTCAGATTATAAATCAGTGGAAGGCTTAAAAGATTATTTAAGAGCATTAAATGACAGATATGTTGTGACACATACAGTGTTTATTGGTGTATATTAGCACTCTTTCTAATTGTGTATACATTAGCATAAACTGTGCATCCCCTTTATGTTTTGATTTGGTATTTAAAGGATCCATATTGTTCCCATTTTCAAAGGTTTAGCCGGATAATTTTTTTTTTTTTTCTGTTGAAACATAATAAAACTTTTACTAGCTTGTGAAGTTATGAGGCCAACTAGTTGGTGGAAGATCTTGAGGAATGGCAGAAATGTCAGCTTTTATTTGACATCTTGTTTTTAAGACACTTTTATACGTCTTGTTTTATTTGACAGTTAATAAATATTCTTTTCACCATCATATATCATGAGAGGGGGGAGCTAACCAACTTAAAATGATTCTGATATGACAATAGTTGAATAACAGGTAAATTATTTGACTTGTGGACACGATAAACTACTGGACAGGTAAAGGTGATTAACCAGGTAAAGTTCTGACCTCATGTTTTCTCTCTTTTCTGCACGTGCTCAGTAGAGTCATGCCGTCCAACGTGGAGATCAAAGCTAAAGTTAGCGACCCGACGCAGTTCGCCAAGAAGGCCGCCGAGCTCAGCCAATCAGAGGGCACGATCATCCGGCAGCACGACACCTTCTTCAACTGCAGCCAAGGACGACTGAAGCTACGAGACTTCATGGTACAGAAAGAGGCGAATGGAGGATTTAAATATGAGATGGTTTTTATCAGTTAGCTTCATAGTTCAGCAAAGGGATTAAACCTTAAAAGTTTGGTGTCGGAACCTTTTAGTTGTAAATCAGAACCAGTTCTACCCTGAAGACCTAAATGGAGTTTTTGAAGGAAAGTGTCAGGTTGGTTGTGCAGCGTCTTGGAGAATTTTCCACATTTAGATTTGGCTTTTGGCTTTGAACCAGTGTCAGACTTGGTTTACATGAGTTTTAGTTTAGTTTCAGACTTGGTTTTGGACTTAAATTGATTTTGAAGCGTCTTTTCGAACTTTCCTCAATTCTCCTGATGATTCATACGATCTAAATTGACTCCATGATGCTGAGATCAGAACTCTGTGGATTCAGTCCGTCTGCTGCAGGACTCTTTGTTCTTCTCTTTATGACTCCATGATACGATGAAGAAGAATCCAAACCTTTTTTATCTGGTCCACTGCTGTGATTGACTGGGTAGATATGAAGGTTTTAAACTCAGGAGGTGAACAGCGTTTGAACTGTGTCTCCACCTGGTGGCCGATTGAGGAAAAACACAGCAATTGGTCAGAAAAAAGAAAGTTTGGAGGCAACAAGTAAAGTCAATAATATTTAAAAACAAATCTGCATAATTAACAATTTAGAGACAAAAAAATGTAGCAAAAAGCTCATTTTGTATACATGATATACATGAAAAAACCTGAAAAATCTAATTATTTGAGAAATAAAACAAAGAAATGAACAACATTTTATT
This sequence comes from Amphiprion clarkii, assembly GCA_027123335.1. Classification (NCBI taxonomy): domain Eukaryota; kingdom Metazoa; phylum Chordata; class Actinopteri; family Pomacentridae; genus Amphiprion; species Amphiprion clarkii. The sequence continues at coordinate 26,456,262 of CM049587.1, forward strand.
CTGCGGTATAAAACTGATTTGTTTGTTTGTTTGTTTGTTAGAATGGGTCTGGTCAGCTGATCTTCTACGAGCGTCCCGACACCGACGGACCCAAACTGTCTCGCTACTCCATCAGTCCGACCAGCGACCCGCCGAGCCTCCAGGTCAGACTCTGGTGTCATAAACATGCTAATAATAATTAATGATCAATGATCAATAATTATTGATGTGTGTTCAGACTGTGCTGTCTGACGCTCTCGGAGTCAGAGGGGAGGTGGTGAAGGAGCGACGGCTGTTTCTGATTGGTCAGACCAGAGTTCACCTGGACAAGGTGGAAGGACTCGGACACTATATGGAGCTGGAGGTAAGAATGATACACAATAATACACAATAATATACAATAATATACAATAGTACACAATAATACACAATAATACACACAGTAATACACAATAATATACAATAGTACACAATAATATACACAGTAATACACAATAATACACAGTAATACACAGTAATACACAATAATATACAATAGTACACAATAATATACAATACTACACAATAATACATAATAATACACACAGTAATACACAATAATATACAATAGTACACAATAATATACAATAATATACAATAGTACACAATAATACACAATAATACACACAGTAATACACAATAATATACAATAGTACACAATAATACACAGTAATACACAATAATATACAATAGTACACAATAATACATAATAATACACACAGTAATACACAATAATATACAATAGTACACAATAATATACACAGTAATACACAATAATACACAGTAATACACAGTAATACACAATAATATACAATTGTACACAATAATACATAATAATACACACAGTAATACACAATAATATACAATAGTACACAATAATATACACAGTAATACACAATAATACACAGTAATACACAGTAATACACAATAATATACAATAGTACACAATAATATACAATACTACACAATAATACATAATAATACACACAGTAATACACAATAATATACAATAGTACACAATAATATACAATAATATACAATAGTACACAATAATACACACAGTAATACACAATAATATACAATAGTACACAATAATACATAATAATACACACAGTAATACACAATAATATACAATAGTACACAATAATATACAATAATATACAATAGTACACAATAATACATAATACACACAGTAATACACAATAATATACAATAGTACACAATAATACATAATAATACACACAGTAATACACAATAATATACAATAGTACACAATAATATACAATACTACACAATAATACATAATAATACACACAGTAATACACAATAATATACAATAGTACACAATAATACACACAGTAATACACAATAATATACAATAGTACACAATAATACACAATAATATACAGTAATACACAATAATATACAATAGTACACAATAATATACACAGTAATACACAATAATATACAATAATGCACAATAATACACAAAAACATGCAATACACAATAATGTACAATAATACACACAATAATACACAACAACACACAATGACAGTAATATAATAATAAATGGAGTCATTTTGAGCTTAGTTCGAGTATTTTAAGATGTTTTTTGTAGTTTTGGACAATTTTAAAGTCACTGAAAGTTTTTGTGTTGTTTTGAATGATTTTTAGACATTCTGGACAAATGATTATGATGTTGGTGAATTGTTAAGTCCTTGTTGACATTTTTGGGTCATGTTGAATGAGTTTTTGGGACATTTTGTGTCTTATTTTGTAGAAAACCAGATTTATTTTTAAAGTGGGTATAAGAATGGGGGGAAGACGTGCAGTAACGGGCCGTGAGCGGGACTCGAACCCGGGCCGCTGCATCAGGAACTATAGCACCTGTTCATGGGTCCAACGCTCAACCGGTTCAGCTGTACGGGCGTCCCCAAAAAATCTATCATTTTGGACAAATTTTGAGACATTCTTGACGTTTTTGTGTCACTTTGGACAACATCCGAGTAATATTGGACAATTTTTTTAGTCATTTTGGATGATTTTTGACACATTAAGGTTAAGTTAATACCCATTTCGACAAAGTTTGAACATTTTCAGATATTTTTGTGTAATTTTAGACAACTTTAAAGACAATTTGGACACATTTTTCTAATCTGAAGCAGCTTCGGAGTAGTTTTTGATGATTTTTTAGTCATTTATTCACATTTCTTTGTGTCATTTTGGACAAATAGAGTAATATTGGATGTTGTTTTTGTCAGATTTGAGTTTTTAATTGATGTTTTTAAATATTTTGTCTTCTGTGAACAAGTTTTGCTTAAATTAAGTTTATTATCGTGTGTTGTAATTAATCTGCAGCTCGTCTGGTCACTGAATGATGTTTTTTTGTTTCTCTTCTCCCAGAACGACAGTAAACTTTAAAACTTTGAGGTTTTAGACAAAGAAAAAGAGACTTTTAAGGTTTAACTGTCTCCTGTGTGAGAGAAACATGAACTTTCATAAACGTCTCATAAATATTCAGCTCGTGTCCCATAAAGATCAGAACTCTGGTCTGTTGTGGAGCTTTCAGTGGGACTTCCTGATCTTCAGCAGCAGATGGAGGATTTATTTCATCGTCTGTTTGGAGAGATTCTCCCATCACAGTTTAACGAGGAAGAAACGCACATTTCATCATCAATCTCTTTGATTTAGTATAATTCTGAAAGACAGACGTGGATTAATTAAGAAGACGAGAGCTGCAGAAATCAGTTTATTAATTACAGATTTTAATGATTGAAATCATGTTAAACACTTTGACGTTTAGTATTATGTGTTTAATTACATGAAATTCAACAGGGTGTTGTTTTGGTCTTATTTTATCGCTTTATTAATGCTTTATTCAATAATAATGATTAGTTACAGAGATGGATGATTATAAATGGATGAGTTTTAAACAGTTTTTAAAAACCATTTATGAGTAATTTTGGACATTTTTTGTTAAATTTTGAGATATTATGCGAAAAAAATTGTGATTTGTGGGCAAAATTTGAGTAAAATTGGTAACTTCGGAAATTATTTTTGAGTTGTTTTGGACAATTAATAAATCATTTTAAATGTTTTATTTAAATATTTAGGACACATTCTGACTAATTTAGGACATTTTGAATAACTTTAGACAATTTTTAAGCAATTGTGGACATTTTTTATTTAATTTTGGATGAAATTTTGAGATATTTTGGACAAATTATGACCCATGGACAAATTTTTACTAATATTTGACAATTATCAAGTCATTTTGTGTCATTTTTAGTTTCATTTTTGAAAATTTCTGAGATATTTTGGACAAATTAGGAGTCGTGAACAAATTTTGAGTAATATTGGACAATTTCTAAGTCCTTTTAGGGTTAAGGTTTATTAGATGTTTTGGGTAATTTTTAAGTCATTTTGAATGTGTTTTTTTTAAAACATTTAAGGAAAATTATGACTCATTTTGGACATTTTGGGTAACATTGGACTATTTTAAAGGAATTTTGGACATTTTATGTTAAGTTTTGGATGAAATTTTAAGATATTTTGGACAAATTTTGGTTTGTGGACAAATTTTGAGTAATATTGGATAATTTCAATAATTTTTGAGTTTTGGACAGTTTTAGGTCTGTGTGAATGTTTTATTTAAATATTTAAGTCAAATTATGACTTAGGCTTATTAGAAAATTTTGAGTAACGTCGGACAATTTAGTAAATTTTTTGTTTCATTTTGGATGAAATCTTGAGATATTTTGGCCAAATTACGACTCGTGGGCAAATAATGAGTAATATTGGACAATTTCCAAGTTATTTTGTGTCATTCTGGGTGAGTATTAAGCATTTTGGACATATTTTGAGTAATTTTAGAAAATGATTAAGTCATTTTGAATGTTTTAACATTTAAGACAAATTACGACTTTGAGGACAGAGTTTGAGTTAAACGTCTTTCACCGTTTTTCTTCATGTTTTTTTATCTCAGAATTTAAGTTTATTTGCCGGTTTGTTTACAGTCAAAGTGAGCTCATAAATCTGATCTAAATCATCCTCAGCAGCGTCTGTCTGCGTTAAAGAACACTAATAAATCATTTATTTAACGATGCTCTACTTTATTGAAGGTTCTTCAGAGCAGCAGCTGGAATCGACCAATCAGCTGGTCCAGGTGTTAAACTCGTCACTGATTGGTTTGTTTGTTCAGGTGGTGATGAAGCCGGAGCAGACGGTGGAGGACGGACAGCAGGTCGGTTTAATCTTTTTATCCGTTTACCTCAGAAACATCCAGTCTGCTGCTGTTTAACTCATTTATATCTGAAATCTGACGTCTAAAGGAGGAGACGGGACTCGGAAATGTCTGTTAGAACGACGGAAACCAGAATTAAAGTGGAATTCATTCGCTGTTTGTTTCACAAAGATCAGAAAAACCTGCAGTCAACATGTCCAGAGTTTTACCCCGAAGGTCCAGATTTGTTGATTAGATCATTTTTGTGTAGTTCTGGACACATTATGGCTCATTTTAGACACATTATGAGTTGTCTTTGAACATTTTTGAGTCCTTTATGACATTTTTTGGGTCATTTTGGACAAATCATAAATAATATTGGACAATTTTCAAGTCATTTTGGACTTTTTGTTTCATTTTGGAAGATTTTTTAAGGCATTTTGAACAAATTATGACTTATTAACCACGGATATTTTTGTCTAATTTTGAGTAATATTGGACAATTTTCAAGACATTTTGTACCATTTTGGTTGGTTTTTGTGTACTTATGGAGAAATTATGACTCATTTTGGACAAATTATGAGTAATTTATGAGTCCTTTATGACATTTTTGGGTTATTTTGGACAAATAATTAATAATATTGGACAATTTTTAAGTAATTTCGGATGTGTTTGTGTCATTGAATGATTTTTAAGTCATTTTCCACAAATTTTGAGTAATTTATGAGCCTTTTAGACCATATTTTGGGCCATTTTAGACAAATTGTAATCGTTTTTTAAAAAGTTTTTTGGACAGACACGTTACGACAAATTTTGGACGTTTTTCATTTGGTATTTGGCCAAAATAGGTGTCTTTTTGAGCAAGTTTGGAGTTATATTAGACATTTTTTTGTGTCATTTTGGGCAAAATTACAACTAATTTTGAGTAACTTCGGGAAATTTCAGAGTAATATTGGACATTTTGACAAATTACGTCTCTTGTTGGACAGATTTTGAGTAAAATTTGACAGTTTTCAAGTTATTTTGGACATTCCATTTTTGTGGTATTTTGATGTTGTATTTTAAATTATTTAGTGAATATAGAGTAATCTAGTTTACTGTATATTTAATGGTGTTTTAATGTTCTTCAGGTGGCCGAGGGTTTGATGCAGCAGCTCGGAGTTTCTAAAGAAAGTCTGGTGACTGGAGCTTATATGGATCTGCTGCTGAAGGGACAAAAGGAGGCATAAAACTACCAGTAATCAGATTACAGTCAGTAAACTCAGTAGAACTCAGAAAACACATCTACTCATGAAACTAACTGTAATCAGATTACATTCAGTAAACTAGTAGAACACAGAAAACGTGTATTAGTGAGACTAATCTAGTAGATACACTGTAATCAGATTACATTCAATAAACTCAGTAGAAGACATAAGTCAACTTGTATTAGTCAGTAATCTGGTAGTTCCACAGTAATCAGATTACAGTAATCAGTCTGAAAGTTTCTTTGAAATGTTTCTTTAATGTGATGTAAATTTTGATGTTTTTCTAAATAAATGAACTCAGAAAGTTTCTGGTTTCTGTTTGGATTCAAATGAAAAATGTTTGTTTACATGAAAGTCTGAAATCCTGACGGGTTTAAGAAGAAAAACATCCTGATGGTTTTTATTAACTGGTCCACCAGGTTTCTGTTCTTATTAAGGACGATTTTAAGATGAACAAAGATGGACACATTTTGAGTAATATTGGACACATTTTTAATCCTTGTTGACATTTTTAGGGTCATTTTGTAAAAGAAATGAACTCAGTTTTGTGTTTTTGGATTGAAACCAAAGATTCATTCAAAGCCGTCTGACTGTTTAAATCCTGATGGGTTTTACTGTGACGCAAAACCATCAGAATGGTGGTTATTAACTTGTCCACCAGGTTTCTGTCCTTCTTAAAGGAAGTGTTTCAGTCTTAAAATACAGAAATGTTCTTCCGCCTACTGGTTTAATGATGAATGTACCTTCAGCTTTGTGCGAACGCTTCCTGCAGTTCAGCTGAAAACTCCCTGAATTTTCATCACCAGACTGTCGGTCTCAGTCGAATCGTTAGCAGCTTCACAAGTTCGCCGACTAACGCAGAATTTTTTGCTTTTTGCAGAATCTCTTTAGAACCAACGGTTTATTTTTAGTGAATTTTATAACAACACAAAATTTTGACGAAATATCACAATTTTAAGCTCAGGTTTGGTTAATTTTCCCAATGGAGGCCTCACGGATGATGAGTTCAAGGGCTGTTGGAAAGTTGGAAATCTGACATTTGTTCCTGTTTTTACAGATTCTGACCCTGATAAAGTGTCTAATTTTGGCTGTTTTTAACTTAAAGACAACATTTATTTCCTACCAGATGGTGTTTTTCAGGTTTAAAGAGAAAATCAAAGCAGCTTCTGGATTAATAATGTATTTTCCGTGTCTGGGGAAATAACAGAGCTGCATTTGGGAAACACCTGAACGCACCTCAGACTCACGTTAACAGGTTTCCTAATCTCCTGCCGATGTATGGTTGCCATGGAAACTAGACACCGGGTCGGCGCAGTGCCTGAAATTAAAATGTAAATCCCAAAACGCAGATCAAATCCACCTCAAACTTTTATTATTTTCTATCCGTCGGCGCAGAAAAAGGAAAAATCCCAGCGAGAGGTGAAGAACAGTGGAATTAAACGGGTTTTAATCGGCTGTAAATCACGTCTCTGGAGGGAAACTGCTGACAAGTTCTCTGGTGAAGGTCTGAATGTGGTTCTTATGGTTTTTACAGAGTTTTAGAGCCGAACTTTGTCCGTCCAGCAGAGGGCGCTGCAGCTCTAACACTCCAGACCTTCAGGTTAAAAGCTTCTCATAGTTTCTCATCGGTTTCGTACTTTTTTTTTGTTACATCTGCAACATGTTTGGTTTTATTTATGCGCATGTTTTAGAAGACAAATGTGTTGTTGCGTACGTTGTGTAGATTTACTTCTTTGTAGGTTTTTTTGTTTTTGTCTTTTTTACAAAAAATTGTCTTTTTGTGGAAGTTTTGTCTATTTTTTGTTTTGTGTCTCTGTGGTCATTTTGTGTCTCTTTGTGGTCATTTTACGTCTCTTTGTAGTCTTGTGTGTCTTTGTTGTCATTTTGAATCTGTGGTTATTTTGCGTCTTTTTGTAATCTTTTGTGTCTCTTTGTTGTCATTTTGAATCTCTTTGTGGTCATTTTGTGTCTCTTTGTGGTCCTCTTTTGTCTCTTTGTGGTCATTTTCTGTCTCTTTGTGGTCATTTTTAGTCTGTTTGTGGTCATTTTGTGTCTTTTTGTGGTCATTTTGTGTCTGTTTGTGGTCATTTTGTGTCTCTTTGTGGTCCTTTTTTGTCTCTTTGTGGTCATTTTGTGTCTCTTTGTGGTCATTTTTAGTCTCTTTGTGGTCATTTTACGTCTCTTTGTAGTCCTTTGTGTGTCTTTGTTTTCATTTTGAATCTCTTTGTGGTTATTTTGCATCTCTTTGTAGGCTTTTGTGTGTCTTTCTGGTCATTTTGAGTCTCTTTGGTCATTTTGAGTCTCTTTGGTCATTTTGTGTCTCTTTGGTCATTTTGCGTCTCTTTGTGATCCTTTTTTGTCTCTTTGGTCATTTTGCGTCTCTTTGTGATCCTTTTTTGTCTCTTTGGTCATTTTGCGTCTCTTTGTGATCCTTTTTTGTCTCTTTGGTCATTTTGCGTCTCTTTGTGATCCTTTTTTGTCTCTTTGGTCATTTTGCGTCTCTTTGTGGTCCTTTTTTGTCTCTTTGGTCATTTTGCGTCTCTTTGTGGTCCTTTTTTGTCTCTTTGGTCATTTTGCGTCTCTTTGTGGTCCTTTTTTGTCTCTTTGGTCATTTTGCGTCTCTTTGTGATCCTTTTTTGTCTCTTTGGTCATTTTGCGTCTCTTTGTGATCCTTTTTTGTCTCTTTGGTCATTTTGCGTCTCTTTGTGATCCTTTTTTGTCTCTGGTCATTTTGCGTCTCTTTGTGATCCTTTTTTGTCTCTTTGGTCATTTTGCGTCTCTTTGTGGTCCTTTTTTGTCTCTTTGGTCATTTTGCGTCTCTTTGTGGTCCTTTTTTGTCTCTTTGGTCATTTTGCGTCTCTTTGTGGTCCTTTTTTGTCTTCGTCCTTGTTTTTGTGTACTAATTTTGTGTTTCCTTTTAGTTGTTTTGTGTCTTTTTATGATCATTTTGTGTTTCTTTGCATTAATTTTTTGTCTCTTTTTGGTGGTTTTCTGTTTTGTTCTGTTTTTTTAACTTGGCTGCTTTGCTTTATAACAAATAATACAGCAGTGTTTTCAAACCGAGCCAAACAGAGAATAATCCGTCTAAATCCACACAGTCTTGTTTCTTTCACTCTTTAGACTTTTTCCAGTTTCACACACACCTTCGGACGCCTTTTCTTCGTTTGCTTTCTTTGCCAGAAGTCGGCGGTTGACGTCGTTCAGATCTCGTTGCGATAGACCAGGAATCGGTGTGTCGTCTATCGGGCCAGAATTTATGGCTAACTTGAATCGGTGGCCGTCTTATTTGGCAAAAACATGCTGCAGCCTGAACCCAGCATAAGCTGCAGAGGATTCTCAGCTCCCTCAGCCCCATATGTGGCTGCATCAGCGACCAGTTGTCTCATTGAAAACCTCCGAGCTCCATCTGTTCTCACTGCTCCCATTCAAGAAACAAACCGACTTTACTTCTACTGTCATTTCTCCTCCGGCTACAGATCTATAGAGGAGGGACGCTGCAGATTACAGGTTTATCTGCCGCTGATCCGATGCGTCATCCATCAAGTGTGATCGCTGTCTGAGCAACTGTTTGTTTTACAGATGCAGTGACAGTTCAAACAAATACAGCAGTGGCAACAGACTGAACCTCTCAAACCGCAGGAACAGGAATGAAAAATGGTCTGTGGTCGTCGTGACAGCAGCTAAAGCTCGCGTTTTTCTGGAGGAAATAATTAGCTGATATTTTGACGGAAAACGATGAAATGAAAAGGTTGTTTATGTCGTTAAATTAAAGCTTGGCAGGTCAGTATCAACAAATAAAATGCTCTCCTTTTAAGTTCTCGTTACTGGTCCTGTTTCGGTCCTAATAGCATGAGTTTAACTGAACCTTTAAACTGCAGAAACAGCTGAAAAATAGTTTGTAGGGATCATGACAGCAACAAAACACTGAGTTCCTGAGAGAAAATATGAATTAGGTGACATTTGTCCTCTTGACGTAAATCGGTGAAATGAAAAGGTTGTTTATGTCATCGAATTTAAGCTTGGCAGGTTAGCATCAATAAATAAAACCTTCTCCATTTGATTTCTTGTTAGTGGTGTTGTTTTCATCCTAATGGTACCAGTTTTAACTGTCTTATGTAGCAGAAAAGGCTGAGGTCAATAGTCTTTGCTGTCAAACCACCATTGGGACAAATTTGCACAGATGTTGACTTTCAACTGGTGCCAGTAGTCCAGGGCGAATGGTTTCCCATAGGTTCATCATAGAATCCCTTCTACAAATTCACCTTTCTTTATTTCACCAACTACTGTATTGGGTGGGTCGACTGGAAATTCTGTACAGACTTTAGTTTGGAAGGCGATAACTTCTACTGTCTGCGGTTAGCTTCAGAATCTTTACATTAACTTTTGCAGCAGGCAACACCAAGTGTTTGAGGTATTTTCATACCCCTTTTTTGTGGGGTTTCATATACATTTTTGTAAGCGCAACCCGTTGTTGTTGTGGTTTTCAATGGCTAGTCACACATCGTTGACTGAACTAGAAAATATATGTTGCCTTAACTGGTTAGTTGTGCAAAGTAAGACACTTAAGCAGTCCTGGGTTCCTGTGCGTTCTTGCAAGGGTAAACCCTTGTTTTGGGGTTTCTTACGCATCTTTGTAGAGGCAACCCATTGTTGTTGTGGTTTTCTATGCATTTTTGCAGGGGTTAGTCACACATCGTTGACTCCACAAGAAAACATATGTTGCTGGAATGATTCTGAGACACTTAAGTGATCCTATTTTCCAAGAGTAAACCATTGTTTTTGGGGTTTCCTATGCCTCTTTGCAGAGCAAACCCCTTATTTTTTGTGTGTTTTTCTGTGCATTTTTGTTGTGGCAACCCATTATTGTTGTGGTTTTCTGTGCAATTTTGCAAGGCCAACCCCTTATTTTGGGGTTGTATGGGCATTTTTGGAGGGGCTAGTCACACATAGCTGGCTGAACTAGAATATCTTTCCTGCCTTAACTGGTTCATTACGCAGACGCTTCAGCAGTCCTATGTCCAACCCCTTACTTTGGGTGTTTCACGTGAGTTTTTGCAGCGGTGATCCCTTATTTGTGGGGTGTCATATACATTTTTGTAGGCGCAACCCGTTGTTGTTGTGGTTTCTGTGCAACTTTGTATGGGCAACCCGTTGCTTTGGGTGTTTTCCATTAATTTGTGCAGCAGGCAGCACCATGTGTGTGAGGTTTTTGCTGGGTCAACCCCTTGTCTTCGGGGTTTGTTGTACATTTTTGCAGCTGCTAATCGTTCACAGTTTTGCAAAGTAAGACTTGATATTTGATGCACATATTTGCTGCAACCTTGCATCCTTTTCGGACTGTTTTCCAGCGATGCGGATGGACGGACCTGACGGGTGAAAGGTTCACATGTTGTAAATCGGGGTCATGTGACTATAGCCACGTGTGCTCTGATTGGTTAGAGGTTAAAAAAAAAACCACATTGAGTGAATCTGTAAATTGCAGTTTCTCCATCATGATGTGTCTTTCATGATGAGGATGATGGAAGCTGAATCCTGAATCCTCATTTTTTTATTTATTTTATTATTATTTTTTTGGCGATGGTAGCGTTTCCATGGCGACGGGGCCGCTCCTCCACACCCACGCTGCTTTACCCCACTCTCTCTCTCTCTCTCTCTCTCTCTAGCTCTCTTTAGCTCTCGGCGAGAGATCGAGCTAGAAAGCTAGAGAGAGAGAGAGGTGTGTTTTCTAACCCACGCATTGGAGTGGGAGACAACGTGCATGCTCACACGTGCACACACACACACACACACACACACACACACTGGCGTCCACTGAGTGTGTGTCATGCTAGCAGTGTGTGGGCTGAACCGACCAGCCTTCCACTCATCTCCCTCCCTCTCTCTCCCTCCTCTTCTTCTTCTCCTTCTTCTTCTTCTCTTTTCGTCTCCAGATACTCTTTCCTCCATCCTCCATCATCTGTTCCTCTTCCTCCTCTTCCTCCTCCTCTTCCTCCTCCTCCTCCTCTCCATCATTTTCTTCTCAGTTTATCATCATGGAGTCGCTGATCTTCTGGGTGAGTCTCTTTTCCTCTGCAGCTCTGTGTGTTTGTTAGATGTGTGTGTTTATGTGTGTTGTGATGTTGTGTGTAGGTGTGTGTGTGTTCGTGTGTAGGTGTGTGTGTGTGTTTGTGTGTAGGTGTGTGTGTGTCGGTCACTTGCGCTCTGTAACTTTTAAAGTCGTGACTACGTTTTCTTTTTACTTTACCTTTTTATCCTCCGATCGTCTCCTTCTCTTCTGTTTTTTATTTGTGGGTTCTCCTCCTTTTCCTTCCTCTTCGTCTCCTCCTCTCTTTCCTTTCACTTCTCCTCCTTTCATTTCTCTCCCGACTCGTTTTCCTCATTCCATCTCCTCATCTTCTACATCTCTTCCTTTCATTTCCCTTCATCTCTTCTCATTTCTTGTTCTGTCCTGATGCATTTTCCTTCCCTCCTCCTCCTCTTTCCGTCTTTCTTTTCCTCCCTTCTTTCCATCATTTCCTAGCATCCTCCTCCTTTATTTCCTCTTCCTGTCATTTCCTTCTTTCATTTCATATTTTACTTCTCCGCTTTCCTTTCCTATCTTATCCTTATTTCATTTCCTTTCCTTATTTCCTTTCCTTCTTCCCTTCCCTCTTTTTAACACTTTTCCTTATTTCCTTTCCTTTCCTCATTTCATTTCCTTTCATGATTTTCTTTCCTTACCGTATCTCCTTTCCTTCTTTCTTCCTATTTTGTTTCCTGTCCTCATTTTTTGCCTTTCCTTATTTCCTTTCATTATTTCCTTTCTTTTCATTATTTCCTCTTCCTTGTTTCCTTCTATTATTTCCATTCCTCATTTCCTTTCCTTGTTTCCTCTTCCTTTCCTTATTTCCATTCCTTCCCTTATTTCCTTTCCATATTTCCTTTCCTTTCACTATTTCCTTTCCTTTCCCTATTTCCTTCCTATCATTGTTTCCTTTCCTTATTTCCTTTCCTTTCACTATTTCCCTTCCTTCTTTTCTTATTTCCTTTCCTTTCCTTATTTCCTTCCTATCATTGTTTCCTTTCCTTATTTCATTTCCTTTCCTTATTTCCTTTCATTTTTCCTTTCCTTTCCTTATTTCCTTTCCTTATTTCCTTTTCTTATTCCCTTTCCTTACTGTGCCTTTCATTTTCTCTCCTTTCCTTATTTCCTTTCCTCATTTCCTTTCCTGTCATTATTTCCTTTCCTTCTTTCCATTTTGTCCTCTCCTTTTCTTTCCTTTCATTTTCCCATCTTTGCTTTTCATCTCTCCATTTATCTTCTTTCATCCTCTTCATTCGGCTCATTTCCTTTTCATTTCTTCTTTTTGTCTTTCATCCTGTTTCCTCCTCTTCTTCTTCTCACCTTTTCCTTCCTCTGATCTCTCCATTTATTCCTCCTCTTCTTCCTCTCCTCCCATTCATCTCTTATTTAATCCTTCGTCTCCTCAGCTGCCCTTTCTCTCTCTCTCTCTCTCTCTCTCCCTTTCCTTCCTTCCCTCTCGTCTTATTTCCGGTTTCCTCCAGCATCACTTCACTGTGTGTGTGTGTGTGTTATATATATATACGTGTGTGTGTGTGTGTGTTGTGTTGTGCGTGTGTGTTATGTGTGTGTTATATAAGCCAGCAGCAGCAGTGTGTAGGCCGTATTCTCAGACCGACTATCTGAAGACATGATCTGCCCCCCTCATCCAAAAAATAAATAATTAAAAATCAAACAATTTTAACAGGAACAGGAAGTGCAGATTCTGATTCTTCTTTTGCGGCTCCCGAATGTCGCACAGTTGTCACGGCAACACGTTACCGAGGCAGCCGCCGATGGCCAGAGGTTAAACTGCTGCGTTAGCAACAGCTAGGCAGCTAAATGCACAGATTGCAGCAGCATCGGTGTTTTTTTTCTTAAATCCACGTCAGGATGTTGCAACATCTGCAGGTTTAGTCTTTAATTTAAAAGGTTTGGTCTGAGGTGATTTTTTTTATTACGGAATTCAGTTTGGAAAAGATGGAATCATCTTTTATCAGAGGTAGCATTCACAGCATCAGATTTTGTTTTTGGTGGTATCAGCGGTCTCACTTAGCCAGTCAGTTTTGCAGATTAGAATGGCCTGACTGCATTTCTGTAGTGTAGAATAATCTGACTTCATCTCACTATCCTTACTATTATTCTACAGTTCTGTAGAGTAGAATGGTCTGACTGCACCTCACGATCATTCTGTAACTCTATAGTGTAGAACGGTCTGACTTCACCTCACTATCATTCTGCTATGGGGCAAAAAGATGCTTTGAAATGATTGTATTTCTTTAAACCAATCACAATCGCAGTGGGCGGAGCTAAGAGAAGAAAAGAGGAAGAAGGACTTTGGTTGTTTCCCATAGAAAAGCCTGTTTTAGAAATGGTCGTATGCAGAAAACGGAAGGGAAAATGTGAAATCTGCATGAAATGAGCAGCCAATGGCAGGTTTATACCTGAAGTTTACATCCGGTGAGTCAGACTAGAACACCAATGAAACACGGTCCTCCACAGGGAGCATTGCATTATGGGTTGTTGCTGTTAAGGTTGCAGCTAATAATTCTTTTCATTAAGTCATTTATTGATCATTTTCTCGACTGTTTGGTTTCTAAAATGTCTGAAAATGGTGAAAAACATCCATTATTGTTTCCCAAAGCCCAAAGATATTCAGTTTACTGTCTTAGAAGATGAAAGAAACCACAAAAAATGTACATTTAAGAAGCTGCCATCACAAAATAACTTGGTATAAACATGAGAAACTGAACAGTCAAAATGAGTCTACAGGGTTGTTTTGCGTCTCTCTGTGGTCATTTGGCATTTTTTGTGGTCATTTTGCATCTCTTCATATTCATTTTTTGTCTCTTCATGGTTGTTTACACCTCATTGTGGACATTTTGTGTTTTTTATGGTTATTTTACACTTCTTAGTGATTGTTTTGCATTGTTTTGCAGTCATTTGATTCTTTTTGTAGTTGTTTCGCGTCTCGTCTTCGTCATTTCCTGTGTCTTTCTGGTTGTTTCGCATCTCTGGTCATTTTGTGTCTCTTTATGGTTATTTTGCATCTCTTTGTGGTCATTTGGTTCTCTTTGCAGTTGTTTCGCGTCTCTTCATGATCAGTTTGTGAATCTTTATGGTTGTTTTGCATCTCTTTGCAAAACAGGTCAGTCATTTAGCATTTTTTGTGGTCATTTTCTGTTTCTTTAAGCATGTTTTGCCCCTCTATGTGGTTGTTTGGCAATTTTGGTGATTGTTTTGCATCTCTTTGTGGTCATTTTGTATCTTTTTATGGTTATTTTATGTCTGTTTGTGGTTGTTTTGCATTTTTATGCGGTCATTTGGTTCTTTTTGCAGTTGTTTCATGTCTTTTCTTGGTCATTTTGTGAGTCTTTTTGGTTGTTTTGCATCTCTTTGTGGTTGTTTTGTCTCTGTGGTTATTTTTTGACTGTGGCTGTTTTGCATTGTTTTTTTGGTCATTTGATTCTCTTTGCAGTTGGTTTGCGTCTCTTTTTGGTCGTTTTCTGTTGCTTTGCGGTTGTTTTGCACTTTTTGTGGTCATTTTGCATCTCTTCATAGTCATTTTTGTCTGTGTTTATGGTAGTTTTGCATCTCTTTGTTGTTATTTTGCGTCTCTTTGTGGTTGTTTTCAAGGCAGCTCGTTCAGTAATCCATAGACAGGCCCAGATTGCATTAATTGCGTATGTTAATTTTCTTGCTTTAATTAAGGGAGTAAACTCAGCATGTGGTGATGTTCCAGACTTCAGACAGTCACTGAGTGCAAAGGACCTGTTAAAAAATAATCCTAATTAATATTTATTGCTTTGTTTGTTTGTCCAGTTATATTGGCGGCTGTTATTCCTGAACAGTCTAAAGCGATACATTCGTTAAACCCCTTGAATTAAAGGTGAACGTTTCCACTTCAGTCATGGCTTATTTGCTTTATTTTAAACCCATTGTTGAGGCGAAACTATGAAAACAAAATCAGTGTCCAAATTTTATGGACTCGACTGTAAACATGAAGAAGTAATCAGCTTTATTGTTGGTTTTCTTTCTTTTTTGTCCATTAAAAAGGTATTAAATCACTTTTTGTTATATTATAAATGTCTTAAAATGAATTTGGTGTTTCAGAACTCCTCCCTTCTTCTTATGGATCAGACTTTATACTTCCCCACTAAAAGCCTGAAACTAACTGACGGTAGAAAGTTGTAAAGTCTTGTGTTTATTCTGATGTTAGATCTGCAGCAAGGGAATTTAATCAACGTTTTCAATAATCAGTTCCGACTTTTTCGAAACAACAAATCCCCAAAATTAGTCGGTTCCAGCTTCTTAAATATGAGAATTCACTGCCTTTCATGAATATTTTAGGATTTGGATGTTTAATGGTGTCTCTTTTATGTTTTTCACGGTTTTCTGATGTTTTACGCACGGTAAAAACAAAAAAATAGTAATTTGACTCTTGTTAAGCTTTGGTTAGCTCCATATCTGTGGACTCCATTCAATTTAATACAGAAAGTTCTCAGGGATTTTCTACAAATTTAGAGTCATGTTGAACAAATTTCAAGTTAAGTTTCAAGTTTTAGCCATTTAGGACAGTTTTGAAGTCATTTCGGATTATTTTTTGAAACATTTTTGAGAAATTATGACTGATTTTGGACTAACTTTTTCAATAGTTTTGGACTCATGTTGAGACATCCTGAACAAGTCTTATATTTTGAGTCACTTCATAAAAGTTCTTGTAATTCAAGCAGTTTTCAAGTCATTTCAAGTTATTCTGGACAAATTTTGAGTGATTTTTGGCAAACTTTAGGGGATTTTGTGACTGCTTTAGAAGTCATTTTTAGAAATTGATGTTTAGTAATTTAACATGATAAAATCTCTTCAGTACAGAAACAGTAGTAAAGTTACGAAAACGTCTGCAAAATGTTGAGAAAGATCAGCTGTCTTTGGATGGTCAACATGTAAATAAATTCTTCAAAATTGGCAAAATCTATAAATGAACATTAAATTGTTCAAAAGATGAGGGTTCAAAATGTTGATAAACCAGAGCAGTTGCAGCTCAGAGCGACTGGTTAGGGTTGGGTTAACGGTTTTCAGAGGAACCTTGGATGACTGAGTTTCCTGCTATAACTGGTTTTAACTGTTGTTTTATGGATGAAGTTGGTTCTTTGTGACTCCGGCTGGATGTCGGATGAATTTGTGACGATCAGACGACCTCCCTGCTGCTGACGGTTTCATTATTTTTGCCTGAAATCAGGATTGTTCTCATGGTTTCATTCAGCGTGAGGAGAAGGAGGAGGCATCTCTTTGTGGTCGTTTGGTTCTCTGTGCTGTTGTTTCGTGCCTCTTCTTGGTCATTTTGTGTTTCTTTAAGGTTGTTTTCCATCTTGTTAAGGTCGTTTGACATTTTTGTGGACATTTGGTGTGTTTTTATGGTTATGCTACGACTGGTTGTGGTCATTTTCTGTTTCTTTAAGGTTGTTATTTTCTAGGAGGTGCAGGAAAGAGAAGGAGACAACCTGGTGCAGATTTAACAGTTAATTACAGCGAATGTGTTTACAGATTTAAACCGGAATACACTACCGGAAGCAGACGATCTGAAGGAAGAAGGTAGTTTACTCAATATCGCTCCTAGAGGCAGGAGGAACAAACTAGAGGGGAACTACAAAAACAAGGGACGAACCCACTGCAGGCAACACCTGGGCAGGGACGTAAAAACTCTAAATACCGAAACGAGAATCTGACTGGACTGGCACCAACACAAAAGAGAGACAATAATCTACACAAAAGCCAGACTATTTCAGGAACAGATATACTACAAGAACAAAAGGCTAGAACAGAAATATTGCTGGCATGCAAAATAGCGAGACGGACTGTAGGGAACCAGCAGATCACAGGTACAGGGGGCCGAACCATGGAGGCAGTTAAAAACAAATAAAAGAAGTTTGAAATCAATACGGAGGTGCTGTGGGGATGAATGCTGGGAGGCGAGAGTCCACCTGCTCCTGCTGATTACTGATTGTGAATCTGGAACAGCTGCTGAAGGAGGAGGAGGAGGAGCCTATCTAGAACCTGCTGCTGCAGACCTGACAGCTTTGCACCTTTTGTGGCCGTTTTTTAGTGGTCATTTTGCATCTCTTTGGGGTCATTTTGTGTCTTTTTAGAATTATTTTATGACTATTTGTGGTCATTTGGTTCTCTTTGCTGTAGTTTTGCGTCTCTTTGCAAAACAGGCAAATTATTTAGCATTTTTATGTTCATTTTGTGTCTCTTTATGGCTATTTTGCATCTGTTTGTGGTCATTTTGTGTGTTCTTATGGTTATTTTATAACTGTTTGTGGTCGTTTCGTGTTTTTTGTGGTCATTTTCATCATTTTCATCTGAAATCAGGATTGTTCTGGTGGTTTCGCTCGGCGTGAGGAGCAGGAAAACGACCAGATTCTCTGGTTTTTAGTTTCCCAGTGATGTGCGAAACTTGACAAGAGAAAGTGTGTGTCAGAGAGGAGAGAATACAGAGTGTATTATCAGCTCCTGCCATTGGTTTCCATGGTAATGGCCAGGGGAGCTACGTTTCCAGGACACACATCTTGTTCACACCTAACAATGAAATGCATCTTTGGTGATCCGCTGCACATATTTAAATCCACCTAAAGCTCCGTTTGGATTCAGAGTGCCGTTCAACACCGTCGTAATGAATGTAAACGCTCTCAGCTGCTCATTATCATCTAATTACTGCAGAAAAGATCAACGCTTTCACACCCGACCAGTGAGGAAGGTGAACATCAGACCACCAGAGTAGGAAAACGCTTTTACCCTCTGAACCCACAATCAGGTGTGGAAACCAGTTTATCAGCCAGAAACTTTAAAAACAGAAAGAATTTTCAGTTTTCCAACAGTTCTTGAATGTCATAATTTTTTCACAATATTATGATTTTGTCAAATCACAATATTTAACCCTCGTGTCGTCCTGCGGGTCAAAACTGACCCGTTTTAAAGTTTGAAAATGTGGAAAAAATAATATTTTCACAGTGAAACTTCTGATGTCCAGATTTTCCACATTTTTTGATGGAAAAAAGAAATGTTAAAAATGTTTCTTGTATAAATATCAGAAGTTTTACTGATATATATGTAATCAATTTAGATATTTTTACTCATTTTCTGGAAGATTTTTACTAATTTTTAAAAAATATTTACAAGATTTTTTTTTTGCCAAATTTGGGGGATTTTAAAAAAAAAACTTAAAGGAAACTTTTAAGGAATTATTGGAATTTTCTTCCTGAAGGTTTTGCAAATTTTCAGGAATTTGGGGAAAATAAACGGCAGACAGAGAGACTGAAGAGAAAAATCAAAGCTTCTGATGAATAAAATAAATGCAGCTCGGCTCAGAAACAGTGAACAGAGGAGCAAGTTGTTGGAGATACATTCAGCATGGTGAAACATCTTTCTTCTTGTGTTATATGGACTAGTTTTGGACAATTTTTTGCACTTGGTCAGACTTTGAGTAATTTTAGACAATTTTTAAGACATTTCCAGCAGATTTTTAATAATTTTGTACAAGTTTCAAGTCATTCTGGACATTTTTTTGTGTTATTTTAGATGGTTTTCAAGACATTTCAGGTAACTTTTTAGTCATTTTGGACAAATTACACCCTATTTTTGACAAGATGTAACTAATGTTGAGAAATTTTATGTAACGGTCAAAAGGAAAGTAAAACCTACTGGTTTAATTGCAAATTGTTGACGATCCATTCAGCATGGTGAAACATCTTTCTACAGATAATGAGCAGAGTAGAGGGGAACTGTTTGTAGAGACTGGTAACATGGAAATAGTTTAATGTCTACAGTATGTGGAGCCTGCATTTGTCCAGTATTGTTGAGTCTTTTTATGCATTTGGTCAAATTTTCTGACATTTTCTACACTTTGTTGCCCATTAGGCAATTTTTAAAAGCATTTTTGAGCACTTTTTGTGTAAACTGGGTTGATTTTGGACACATTTTTCTCATTTTGGGGAATTTCTAACTGAAATTAACCACATAAATGTTACATTTAGCTGCTGATTTTCCATAAAGTTACAAATGGGAACAAACCAAAGTCTCCGTGATGAGACTTCCAACATAGTTAGCAAAATGTCGGTTTTAGGCGGCTAATTTCCACCATTGGTAACTCATTAAAATGTTGGATTCCGTTTCATTTGTTTCCATGGAGGTGTAGGACTTTAGATTGCAGACAAAAATGTGACAGGAACAAAAAATACCCAGAAACTGCTTGGAATTCAGACAAACAGTTTAATATTTACCTGTTTTTTAGTTAAAAAGGGTTTTGTTCTTGGAGTTGGCACCCCATTGGCTCCAGTTGTTGTGGTGTTGATATTTTTTAAGTTGTTTTCAGAATTTTAGGGGAATTCTAGGTGATTCTGGTCATTCTGCCGTATTTCACATTAATGCGGCTCTTGTGAACGTCTTCAGTTCTGTTGTGGAGATTTGAGAAAATGGAGTTCGACCACGAGATCCCCGCTGCTTTCCGAAGAAAACGGACTTTTGCATGAATCATTTGAAACATTTCTGGAGAGCCGAGCGTCTGGCCGGATGTTGGGGAGGTGAAAATCCGTCTCCTCCATGTTTATCAGAGCTGCTTGTTAGATTTCACATGGGTCACTACTCCCACTCTGCAGCTCCAGTAAGTGCTGAACACCAGAGGGAAGCTGTCGTTCAGGACATCCTCGACGGACTGTGACTCATCTCGTCAAAACATTTGAGTCCTTTTGGAAACATTTCTAGTCTTATTGGACGAGTTTATGTTGTTTTGGGTCATTTTTGAGTCATTCTAGACCACAGTCTGTGATGTTTTGGACTATGTCAGACTGTTTTTGGCCATTTTGGAAACAGGTTGAATAGTTCTGGGCAGATTTGCAGTGATTTTAGACACATTTTTGTTATTTTGGGCAATTTTTGAGTCATATCGGGCAGATGTTTCTCATTTCGGACTGATGTTGAGTAATTTCTGAGTCATTTTTTGGCCATTTGAGCCATTATGGAAACATTTCGAGTGATTTTGGACACATTTCTGGTCATATTGGACAAGTTTTGCCATTTTTGGCAATTTTTGAGTCATTCTAGACCATTTTTGAGATGTTTCAGACAACGTCAGACTCTCATTATGGAAAACTTTTCTGTAATTAATGAGTCATTTTGGAGGCAAATTTGAGACATTTTGAAACCTTTTGAGTCACATTAGTCAGCTGTTTCTCATTTTGGACTGATGTTGTGTAATCTCTGAATCATTTTTGGACAAAGTTGGAGCCGTTATGGAAACATTTCGAGTAAATTTTGGCAAGTGTTTGTCATGCTGGGCAATTTTGAAATAATTTTGGACAAGTTCCAGGTTATTTAGGACATTTGTTGTTCTTGTTTCTGTGACTCTACAATACAGGTGAAAAAGCAAAGTTAGCATAGAGACAGTACTGGGAAACACAGCAGGTCAAATTAACCCTGAGTTATTCATTAAGGGTTAGCTAATAGCGCTAAGTAGTGCTAAATCAACAGATCAGTTTATAGTTGTGTACAGCAATTATGTAAAGTTATACTTAAGTTTATGCAGATTTTTCAGGCGGTCACAGGCAGTTTAAAGTGCTTCAGTTCACTAAGTCAACTATAAACAAAGCAGTCGTCTCAGAATATTTCTGTCCAAGGCGCTTCATTCTCTGCATGTCATTATTCATAGCATGTGATCGATTTGCAGCCTCCCATAGAGCCGCTATAACCCTTAATTAGACGTGAAAGTGATCGCTGTTGTCAGTGCGTGGAGCTGTTTCTAAATAAATATAGAGTGAAACAGTGCAGCTCACTGATGTGTTCAAACAGTTCTTGGACAATAATCAAGCTTTAAGGCACATACATAGATCCTTTATACACTTGATATTGGTTTTTACCAATAAGAAACATTTTTTAAAAATCAATTAAAGTTCCTTTTATTCATGTAGGATTCAACAGGGATTTACAATAGTAAGTTCAAAACAAAACACACCAACAGGATCAAATATACATTAAGATAAAGTGTGTGTGGTCTTGTCTGACTATTGTGGTGAGAACCATTTGTAGTTTGATGTGTTATCAGATCCTCACTTTCTGACTGTGATTTTTAAGGGTTCAGGGTTTAGTTTGTGATTGAGAATCCTCAAAAGTACCAACATGTGTTCCTGTACAGCTATCGCTGTGAGGACTTACAGAAGACATTTTATTGGGTCCTTATTTGACAACATGGCGGGTATATAATATATGTGTTCCTGTACAGCTGTCATTCTGAGGACAAATGTCAGTTTGTTGACTATGTGAGGACATTTTTTCAAGTCCTCACTTGGTATCAGGAGGACTAAAGGGAGTTTTTGATTATTTGAGGACATTTTATTTGGTCCTCACTTGGTAATGTGGCTGTTTTCAGGTTGAGCTTCAGGCTTCACTTTGCCAGTGAGGGTGCTCACAAAGACAGAAGTACAAATGCGAGTGTGTTTGTGTGTTTTTTATCAGTGCCGTCCAGCCTTCTCAACTTTTTCCTGCCAAACATCCGTTTCCTTGGCAACCTAGACGGGAAACAGGAAGTGTGAGTCACAGGAAGTGACTTCTAATCATTGTCAAGTCTTCTTTTTTGTTTTGTTTCAAAACTGTGCTCTCCTTTCCAACATGTCCTCCTGCATTGCTGTAGAAATGTGGTGATCTCACAGACAGGCCAGCTGGCTAGCATGCTGTTAGCGGTTAGCGGGCCACCAGCTGACGGCCTGTAGCATAAGCTGACAGGTAGATAACAGTTAGCTGCTAGCAGGCTAAGCAAACATGCTGAACAGCGGTGTGGTGGCGGCGTTGTTGCAACTACTAAGCAGTCATCTTTACCTTTAATTTGAATGTAAATAAGTACATTTACTACATTTATTCTACATTTTTAGGAGAGTTTACACACACACAATATATGATAAGATGGCTAAATATGATTCACACTTACAGATTACATTGGACAAGATAGAGACTTTATTTGTCGCCTTGGGGAAATTCCCAGTATCCAGTAGCTCAGACATGCTACATTTAAGAAAAATAACAATGAAAGTATGTGTGAATCATTCATTGAATAGCATAAAACAGCAGTGCACAACTTTTACATATATTGGAATATTCTGTCTTGCAGTTTAATGTCTAAAAGTTGTTTTTGTATGAGTTATAAGGCTAACAGGTTAATTTATCCTCAAGGCAGCTCTTCTCTCAAGATCAATTTAGATCTTAGATCAATTTAAATTCTCCACTGTTGATTATCTCAGTCAGTTTTTGTTTGTATAGATGCCGTCTTAGGGTCTAAAGTAAGTGAATTAAATTCTCACAGTGGCAGTAACATGATTTACTCTGGTAGATGAGCGCTGATATGTTAAATCCTCCTGGACAGAAGGACTTTACTTTAAACTACTGACCCTGTAAGGAGTCACTTCATTATTGATTTAAAGGCACCACTGATGATGGAGGTTAGCAGTGACACATTCTACTTGTGTTTTAAAATATCACGACTCAAGTGACTCCAGAAAATTCTTAAATCTTCATCTCATTTATTGTGAAACCAAAGAGAAACAGAAGATGGATTTGACTGGAACCTTCGCATTCGCCACAAAAACGCAAAGAATGGAATCTTTTTGTCACATTTTTTTTTAGGGCTGGGGCTTTAACACGTTAATTTCGATTAATTAATTACTGCGAAAATAATGTGTTAAAAGTAATAACCCAATTAATTGCATCCTCCTCAGTTCCCTCATTTCTGGTAACTCTGATGAACACTCCAGCCCAGTAGGTGGCGGTAATGAACCTAAAGTCTGTTTGTAGCCATGAAGAAGAAGCACAGGAAGCACTGAGTGAAGTCAGACTCTGGTGAACAGGAAAGGAGGACGAGATTCAGCTTGTTGGACAGAAAGTTTTCTTTTAAAAATCTTCCTGGTGGCAGCTTGGATAAATCTTGGTTGTGAGCAAATTGTACAACAAAGAGTTTTCTGATCACTGCAGCACTTCAAGCCGACGGTATCACCTCAATGTAAAACATGTTGCTGTTAGCACCAGAGCTAACGTTAGCTACGAGTCATGCTAACGGCTAACGGTGTAGCCATCCCATAATAGACCACTTTTCTAGACAGTGCTTGAGTTTACAGAAAGTCTTCAAATGTTGAATAAAATCGCTATAATTGCACTTAGATTTGCAGTAATCTGTGAATGTAGCAGACAGATGAAAAATGCAGATAAATAGAAATGAAACATTTTTGTGGTTTAAGTTTTTACTCCGTCGAGGCTCTGCCTCCTTGGAGGAGGAATAACCTAAACAACAAAAATATCTCTTTTAACAACTTAATTATAAACTTTTTGTTTATAAAAAATTACATAAATAAAAATTGATATTCCCATAAAAAGAACCATCAAAATTACACCATTTATCAGACCCAGAAAAGACAAAAACAGAATGAATTTTTTTTATGCTATTTTACAGGCCAAACAAACAATCAGTTAATCCAGGAAATAATCAATGATGTAAATAACTGTGATTTGCAGCTCTCACAGACAATCCCGCTGTTCAGACGTCATGATTGAGATCCTGAGTCTTCATCTGCGGTCAGAAACACTGATTTGGTCATAAATGCTAGCTGCTAATGGAAGCTAAGCCCTGATCTGCTGCAGTGAGGCCCTCAGTCGATTCACGTTTTAGCGCTCAGCTCAGAATAGAAACAGAGAAATAAATCAATATGTAAAACTTTACATAATACTAGCAGCGGTGAGGTGGACGCTGCCTCACTCGGCCGGTTGCCATGCTAACGGCTTCACATTGTGTAATTGTGGAGGTTTAAACTCCTGACATGTTGTCCTCCTTCCCCCCCTCCTCCATATCCTCCCTCTCCTTTGCCTTCCTCTTCCTCCCCCTTTCCCTCCCTGTCTACAGGATGGGCAGGGCAGCTCCCAGAATACCGTCTGAAGCTCTGAGACTCCCCTGCAGGACGACCGTACGCCAGTAGTACTACGGAAAGTACTTCTTCACCGTGTACTGCAGGTACAAGAGGAACCGCAGAAAATACTTCACCTGCTGCAGAAAAGTACGACTCGTCTTCTACGCCAAAGAAACACCTCAAAAACCAACCAGGAACCAGGCACCTCGGGCTGGACCAGGATCAGAAACCAGAGCCAGAACCAGGCCGAGACCAGCACCGGACCAGAGAACCAATCAGAGCAGACCAAAGCAGGCCAGGACGGACCAGAAGAGCCCAGTAGAACTCAGTAAAGGCCAGTGGAAAAGTTTGATGGGACTGCTGACGATAGGTGAGTGAGTCTTTTAGATTTCTAATCAGATTTACTACGGTTAGTTCAGGGTGTCCAACATTTTATACCCTCAGGATGACAGAAACTGGTTCAGATTTAGATCCAGTCTGGGTCTGAAATTCCTCTTTGGCTGATCTTATTCACTTTCGTCACATTTCAACCACATTCAGAAACCCTAAAGTCCTGAGTTCACTCCCCTTAAAAAAGACTTTTCAAAGTCGTAAATTTGATTAACAAAGTTTTGAGTCTTTGAGAAGTTTACTCAGAACTTTTGGTTGTTCTTGATCTCAATAAAAGTTGAACATATTTGGGTTTTCTTTAATAAATTACTCCTTAAAGTGGCACAATCTTTTTTTGAAACATCTTTCTTTGAGTCTCTTTGTGGTTATTTGAAATCTTTGCGATCATGTTGTGTCCCTTTATGGTGATTTTTTCTTTGCAGTTATTTGTGGTCATTTTGAGTCTCTTTTTTGTTGTTTTGCATCTCTGTCTGTGGTAACTTTAAGGTTCTTGGTAGTTTGGATTGCGTGTCTGCAATTATTTCACTTTTCTCAGTTTTTTTTTTTTTTTAAATCTCTTTGTGGTTGTTTCAAGTCTTTTTGTGGCATTTCTGTGTCTCTTTGTGGTCATTTCAATTCTTTCTGCTTATATTATGTATCTGAGGTCATTTTGCATCTCTCACTAGGAGTTTTTTTTTATCTTGTGGTTGTTTTCTGACTGTTTGGGATCATTTTGTGTCTCCTCTTCGTTGTTTTGAGTCTCTTTGTGGTTGTTATAAGTCTTTGCAGTTCTTTTGAGTTCATTTGTGGTCGTTCTGTGTCTCTTTTTTGTTGTTTTGCGTCTCTGTCCATCGTCATTTTAAGGTTCTTAGTGGTTTGGATTGTGTGTCTGTAATTACTTAATTTTTCTCTGGTTGTTTTAACCGTGTGGCATTTTTGTGTTTCTTTTTGGTGGTTATGTGTCTCTTTGTGGTCATTTCGATTCTCTCTGGTTGTGTTTCGTATCTGAGGTCATTGTGCGTCTCTTTGGAGAGGGTTTTGTTTCTCTTTGTAGTTGCTCTCTGATTGTTTTTGGTCATTTTATGTCTGTTCTTGGTTGTTTTGAGTCTCTTTGTGGTAATTATTGAGTAGAAGGTTGGAAATTATAATGAGTGTTTTTCATTATTTTTTATATTTTTACAGGCAAAACAGATCATTGATTAATCCAGAAAATAACTGGCTCTTCGTGGTTGTTTGAAGTTGGTTTATCTCCATTTCTGACCTCATGGTCGTCTTGTATTTCATCATTTTGAATCTTCTCTGTCATTCTGATTCTCTTTGCAGCTGTTTTGTGTCTCTATGAAGCCGTTTAAACTGTCTTTGCAGTGGTTTTGAGTGTTTTAAACCTTTTTTTTTTAAGCTCCAATGTCCTCATTTTGTTTAATTACATCAGTGCTGTAGTCGTGTTTTCCAGTCATTTTGACTCTCTTTGCTATAGTTCTAATCTTGGAACTGAATTCTGTGAGTTTCAGTCAAGAAACCTGACCAGTCATTAAAACTGTTTAATTTCCAGAAAACAAAAAGACATCAGATTAATATGAGTATTTCTAAGAAACAAGATCATTCCAAAAGGATTTAAGATGAAGAATAACAATTAATTTAAAAGTTCAGGAATTTTTATAGGCAAAAAAAAAAAAAAGCAAGAAGTTTTTTCCAGGGTGCAGGTGTTGATTGTTGGTAAACTGCTGATTGTGAAGTTTACACTCAACTTTTCAAACAAAATGCAGAAACACAGACAACTTCTGTACTTTAGTTAGTTTGGAGTCGACTCCAACTAAACTCTTAGTGAACGTTAACCAGTTTAGACAGAGAACTCCCAATCAGGAAGGCTGCTGATGTAGAACTAATGATTGATTTGACCAACTAATCCACCAGAACACCTGCAGACTACAGTCTAAGTTCTCTGTTTGCAGCTTCTAAATGTGAATAGTTTTTAGTTTCTTTCCTCCTGAGCTGAATAGCTTTGGACTGTGAACAAAACAAAACATTTGTCATCTCGGTCTTCAGCATTTTCTGACATCTTATTGATCAAATAACTAATCGATCGGTCCACCTGGACACAACAGAACCAAATAGTAGATCTGTCACAAGAGGGTTTTTGCACATTAATTGATATTTAATGTAATTTTCACTAATAGAACTTCTGTACTTTTACTTGTAGAGGAGTATTTTTTTTTTACCTGCAATCATTTCAAACATATCGCTGATTATTTGGGACTTTTATCAAACACTGAAGCCTGATTTTTGTTCAGGTTTGCAACAAAGCATGGTTATAAGTGAAGACAAAAGCAGTTTTATTGACAGTTCATCCAATAACTGCTAAAATATTTAAGTTTCTACTAAATGTAGCAGCAACTACTGATTATTTTTTTGTTTTCGAATAATCTGTCCATTATTTTCTCAATTAATTGAATAGATTTTTGTAAAAAGAAATATAGACGTCTGTAAAACGTTGAAAATGGCAAAAAAAAATTATGATTGTTCTTTTCTAAAAATGACAAATGTTCTTGTGGTTGTTGTGTCTTTTTTATGTTTCCCAAAGTTTAAAAAGACAAATCTTATTGTGGTTAAGTCTGTTTGTGGTCATGAATGAACACAAAACCAGTTTTCACAACAATCCAGTCAAAAATCACTAAAATATTTCAGTTTGGTCCAAATGTAGCAGCAAATAATGATTATTTTCCGTGGTGAATCATCTGTTGAATATCTTCTCAATTAATAAATCTGTTGCTTTTTCTGTAAAATGTCAGAAAATGATTGTTTTTTAAAAAATGGATTGAGTGTTTTCCAAACTCCAAGAGGACTGGTGTCTTGTTTTGTCTAAATATCTTCAGTTTATTGTAAAAGAAGTGGAAAGAAACCAATAAATATTCACATTAAAAGCTGCAATCAGAGAGTTTTTGTTTAAAAATCACTCAGAAATAGTTTAATTTAGTATCTGAAAACTAATTAACTGTTGAAGCTCTTGTTTGCCGATGACATATCACTAACTTACAATAAACACCAGAGAACTGGAGTTTAAACCAGTCTTCTAGTCGTGAGGTAAAAATATTCATGTAGGAATAAGTAAAAGTTCAACGCTGAGCTTTTCTCTCTTCCAGCTCCTGTCTTGTTTCTTCCACTTCCTGCCTGTGAAACAGAGAATTTGCACTTGAGGCCGAGGAGCTGATTTTTTATTCTGATCTGAGTGTAAAACAGGCCGACTGTGATCGTTGTCAGCTGGAATCGCAGACGCTCACTGAGGAACATTCAGTCTTTCTGAATTATTAAGACCACAGTGGAAGGACGTCTCGGCTTTTTATCAGCGTCCTGCTGTCGACACTGATTATACGGAACTTTTCTACATCCAAGTGCAGCTCACTGATCAAATTTTAACCATAACTTTGGAGGCTGATGAAATTTCCCCAAAGAATTTCCTCATACGAGCTTCATCCGAAGCCTTTTCAGTAGAATTTGTTCAGTTTTTATCAAATTATCTTCAGGACATCTGGTCACTTTTAGTGGTTGAAGACTCCAGAGAAATCTGGTTGGTTGTTTTCAAGGTGAAGAATGAGTTTTAACACTTGAGAAATGGTGGTTTGTTCTGTTCCTATTTAAAGTTTTTGTCCATGAACACGCAGAAAATGTGCAATAATGGCAGCAGATTTACTGCTGAAATTTCTTACAATTTTGTCAAATAACGCGAACTTTGCCTTCAAACCGAAACTTTTCTCACTCGTGGTTGGCGACTGTCAGTTGTGCTGAATTTAGCAGCTTGTCGGCTACAAATCCAAAGCTTTAGAGATCTGCTGTAGCTTACCAGTTAGCGCCAGGGATGCAAATTCTTCACAGTTTTTTTGAGTGATAAATAGCAGTGTCATCAGTCAACAATCGATAAATCGTTAGTACAAATTGTATACGGTAGACGTTACTGCATGGAAATCCCTTAGCTGCTCAGGGCTCAGGACAGGACTTTATATTACAGTAAAAAAATTAACCCATAAGTGAGGAAAAATGTTTTAAAAATGGGGCTGGAATGGCTTTTGATAATGAGTTGCTTTTTGGATTTTAAGGACGTCACCACTAAAATTTGTGACGTTTCTTCCTTCTCAGCCAAGAAAAGACTTTTAGACACGTGAAAATTCAATTTATTATGACTTGATAATGGAAAATATTACTGAAATCCATTCATACTGATTGGACGCTGTTAAATTCTTGACGTGAAGAGACATTTTTGGCCTCATTTTTTAGGTTTATTCCTTAAAACTGATTGACTACTTGCAGTCTGAAGATGCAGTCGGTCCCTCGGCGTCGTGTCGGCTAACATCTCCTGGGTTTAAATCGGTCTAGATCTCCCTCCGGTTTCCAGAAGACAAATGTATCTGCAGCATTGTTCAGCCTGTGTGGGAGGACGCCGGTTTCGCTCTGGACAAAAGAGGGAAATGATCGAACCGTTGACCCCAAGTTATTTCAGGATGAAGCCTCCCGCTGCTCACAACTGAGCAAGAATTCCACCTTTTTTCTTTTTTTTTTTTTTTTAACTTCTTCTCCCGGACGGCGATCTGGAGCTAAAGTCTCATCCTGGACGAGGTGGGTCCTGAAGGAAACCCGAGGATCGACCCGAGGAGGCGTTACGTAAGCGAACGCTGTGCAGGAAAACAAACCGCTGTGAGCGACAATAGAAGCCGCTGAGTGTTACCTGAAGGACTCATTCACATTTACAGAGGAGAGAAGCTTATTCTTTCTGATGCTGCAGCAGAAATGTTTTACTTACTGATGTGTGAAAGTCTGACAGCGTGTTTGAAAAGATGAAGATGAAGGAGCAAGATGACAAAAAGAGAAAAAATGGAATAAAATTCCATTCTCAAACGATCCTGTTGAAGATTGATTAGATTTTATTCCATCTTCTTCTGCTCGACTGTTTCTCTTTCTCAAACCTTTTTTATCCTAAATTATGAATATTTTCAATGGCATTTTAGCTTGATATATCAAATACTTTCCAACATATTTTCTTTAAAAAAACTGTCTTTTGACTCACTTTCAGCAGATTTTTTCTCACATTGAATTTCGAGGACGTTTGAACAACATCTCAGAAACTATTAAAGATAAAAACCTAAAAAATTCAGGTATTTCTCATCATGACATCAGTTCAGAATTTTTCATTCTATCGTCAATTTTTTTTTTTAGCAATTTCTGTGATATTCCCTGAAATTTAAATAGCATAAATTAAGAATATTTCTAAAGATATTCACGAATTTTTACCTTGATATATTCAATATTTTCCTACATATTTTGAAACTGCCGTTTGACTCACTTTCCTCAGGTTTTTTCTTGCATTTAAATTTGAGGCTGTTTGAACAACAATATCTCAGAATCTATTAAAGATAAAAACTTGAAATTTTCTCTCTTATTTCTTATCATGGCATTGATTCAGAATATTTAATATTGGACAAGTAGATCTAATAATCTCTGATTATGGTGGAGTTGAAATGTTCCATCTCAAATCATCATCATCATCAATTCTGAATATTTCTAAAGATATTCATGGATTTTTAGCTTGATATATCAAATACTTTGCACCATTTTTTTTCTTTAAAAAAACTGCCCTTTGACTCACTTTCAGCAGGTTTTTTCTTACATTGAATTTCAAGGCTGTTTGAACAACAACATCTCAGAAACTATTAAAGATAAAAACCTGAAAAACTCACTAGGATTTCTCATCATGACATCAATTTAGAATTGCTCATTCTCAACTATTTCTGCTCGACCATCTACAATATTCCTTGAAATTTAAATAGCATAAATTATGGATATTTCTAAACACATTAGTGAGTTTTTACCTCAATATTTTCAATGTTTTCCAACATATTTCTCTTTTTAAAAAAAAAAAAAACTGCCCTTCGACTGTCTTTTTATCAGGTTTATTATAGTGACCTGCAGCTATATGTGGTTCAGAAAATATCACTAGTTGACTTCTGCTTTATCCAATTTCTGTTACTGTGAGCTGAAAGATGCAACTTTTACTGATGGCTTCACATTATTTTTCATATTTCAGCTCCCCCATAATCAGAGATTATTTGAACTACTTGTCTGATATTAAAGATTCTGAATCAATGGCTCAGATCAGAAATCACAGTGAAAATTTGAGGTTTTTATCTTTAATAGTTCCTCAGATATTGTTGTTCAAAGAGACTTGAATTTAAATGTAAGAAAAAAACCTGTTGAAAATGAGTCGAAGGGCAGATTTTTAAAGAGAAACATGTAGGAAAGCATTAGATATTTACCAATATCTTTAGAAGTATTCATAATTCATGATGATGATTTGAGACGGAACATTTCAACTCCCCAATAAATAGAAATCATTGATCTACATGTATTGATTACCTTATAGACCAACATAACAAATCTCCATTGTTCGTTTTTTTAAGTCGTCATCGAACTGGATTAGGGTGCAGTAAAAACTATTTGTTGTTGTTTTGGTGCACTCTATACCATGATGGAAGCAAAAAGTCTGTATAAATGCGTTGAAACTGCGTAATGAATGATCGTAAATAGTCACCACCAAGTCTGAATGTAGCATAAATTTTCATCTAACTTTGAGGAAATCTGCAAAACAACAGTGATGCTTTAATAGTTCTTGAGATATTGTTGCTCCAACAGCCACAAATTTGGGTTGATGGACAGTTTTTCTTTAATTATATTTGGGAAAACCCCGAATTTATCAAGCTAAAATGTCACAAATACTTCCACGAAATGACCACAAGGACACGAAATTATCCCAAAGATACATAAAATGACCAAAGCGAGAAGCGAAAAGATACAAAAATTTCATCTTGTGTTGGAAATCCAAGCTTGAGAGTTCTTAAACGTCTTTAGGAAGCTAATATCTGTTACATTTCAGTAACCTAGTTTGTCATTTCTGCTGTTTAGTCGTCTTTATACTTTCGTCCTGGTCGAAGAGCTTGGTGTTGTTATCACTTTCATGTCCTTCACTGCGTTTGTTCTCTGGCTGTTTCTGAACTCTTTCTGCTGTGTAAACAGAAGAGTCGGTGTAATATCACCTACTGTTATCTCTGCTTATTGAAATAACAACGCTGTCTGATTTAGTGGCCGACTCCGTCCAGTTCCTGCCGCGACGCCTCCCTCAGCAATCAGAGCTGCTGGGTTTGATTTCCAGCCTCCACTTCAGAAAACATTTCAGATCCACCAATCAGACGCTCTGAATCACCTTCCTGCCATTTAAAAAAAACATTCCAGCTCCAAAAGGGAAGATGGTCGCCTGGAAAGAAGGCCAGAGATGTTCATCTGCCGCTGATTAGCAGGTCGAGACCCCAGAAATCTCCCTTTTTTATGTGTTTTAAACACTTTCCCGGCGGATCTGACTCAGCACTCGTCAGCTTCTGTTCACGCTTTTCTTTTAATCTTCACCTGTTTCTGAGGTTGTGAAATGAGACAAAAGAAGCCACAGAAATGGAAGAAAGAAAGCCAAAAAAAAAGCCAAAAAGCGTTTTCATGCATCAGCGCCTGAAATAAAAGCTCATTAAATTAGAGCTGTTGGCTGCTGTTTGGCAGATTAACCTTCAAAATGGAGACAAAAGGCTGACAGCTGTTCAAATATAAATCTGTGACGCTCATTCTGTTGTGAAAGAGCTCCAGAGTTTCCAAATCGTTCAAAGTGGGAGTCAGAAACTGAAGCTGCAGCTGCCAAGAACACATGTATGATTTATTAACTTTATTCTGTGATGACCTTAAAACACTTAAACCCTGAGTGGAGGCTGATGAAAGCGTAATGAGATAAAGTGCAGCGGAAACAGACTCGCTAAATAAATGAAGACAGACATGAAGCGTCTGACTTGAACAACCACTGAGGAGACATGAAACAATGTTCTCTACGGTTTGCCACCTTCTTCTACTGTAGTTTAATGGTACAAACTGGAGAATTAGCACCACCTGCTGTTCACACAACAGAAATTGATGTTAACAGTCGATAATTGGCTTTTTATTTTTGCAAATTTTCCCAAAATTTGGTTAAATCTTGTGCAACATTTGGATGAAAATCCAGCTAATGTTTGGTTTATACATTAATTGCCCTAATTTGTCGTTTTTGTTTTGTTATGGTTTATGGGATCCATCTTTTCAACGCCTCCCAATAACTGTCTTGGTAAGCAACTGTTGTGGTAGTGCCAAGTTGTGTTTCGAGAGACACTAAATGCTCCTCAAACTGAATAAAGTTGAGGTTTCGGCTGCTTTATGCTAATCAGAAGTGTTCTGTCACCCGTAGAAACTAGTGAAACACTCCTAAATGAACCGTTGTTGATGTAAAATGACGACAAATTTGGCATCTGCATTGTTAATTCTTCACCTGAAATTTTTTGGAAACACCTCATGTCCAAAAATGTAGCTAACTCTAGTTTCAAGTCTCCTTTAATACAGCATGATGTTAATTCTGTAAATTTGGTCCCTTTGCAGGAAAATGAAGTGACTTTTCACTGCAGAATATTAATAAAAATGCCCCCCAATTGGCCCTTTTTAGTCTTTCTGTTTCCATAGTGAAGTTGGGTCCAATGCCTTCGACTTAAGCGTTAACTCTGAGTCTAGCAAAACAACAACGAACTGTAGCTACTGGACGTAACTCCAGCTTATTAGCACGCAGGAAATAGAACAATGTAGGTATGTTAACCTACAAGGTTAAATGGTGGAGAGAAGACTGCTATTGGATGAGGACATCAAGAAAAAAGGAAAATATAGTGGTTTAACCAATGAGCATCAAACTTGTGCAGCAAGTCTTAAGGGTTGCTCAAAGTACCGACCCTGCAGTCGGGACTTTTACTTTTTAGTCACCCCAGAACATTTAGCTGTGGGGTTGACACTGATTGGTTAAACATTAAGAAGTCGATACTAATTGAGAAAAAAAAAAAACACAGATTGGTTAAAGCCAAAGAAGATAATTGGCGCTAGTTTTTCTTCCCTCTTGATGTCGTCGTCCAACAGCAGTCATCTTCTTTGTCACACCTAAAATTCACCTTAT
The DNA here is from genome assembly GCA_027123335.1 of Amphiprion clarkii. NCBI lineage: Eukaryota > Metazoa > Chordata > Actinopteri > Pomacentridae > Amphiprion > Amphiprion clarkii. Next base: position 26,490,143 of record CM049587.1, read on the forward strand.
AGACCAACATACGAAACTCCATTGTTCTATTTTTACATGGTCATCAAACTGGATTTGTGTCCAGTAAAAACTATTTGTCATTGTTTTGTTGAACTCAAGGTTGAAGCTGTTGGATTCTGGACTGCTATGGAAACAAAAAGTCTGTGTAAACATGTTGAAAGCCGCCTAACGAATGATCGTTAACTGTCACCACTGAGTTCTATCCGGTTCTTTCTGAATGTTTCGCTAATTTTTTACTGAACTCTGGGTAAATCGACAAAATAAGAATGCAACCTAACATCCACTACTGTTATGTGAATATTAAAGGAGTCTGTTTGTTGGGACGAACAGCAGGTGGCGCTGATTCTCCACTCTGTACCATTAAGATCTGATAGTTCCGTCTTAGCAGGAAACCTGTGAGACCTTATCAGGAAATAAAGACATTTAATAGTAATAATTGTTCACACCAGTAAAGCCAAGTTGACATTTAATGAGACTTGGAAAATAAGAGTTGCTAAACGTCTCAGGTGTTGATATGTTGGACCGTCCGCGACTTCCACCTGGTGCATGATGGGTAACTGTGAATGACGGCGAGTGTTGATGGAGAAGGAATCAAAGAGTCTTTTAATCTGGTCCTGTGACATTTCAGAGCTGCCACGTCGCTGAGGATTCTTCCACAAGCCGAGACGCCGGCGTGAAATATCACCGCAATTACCGGCTTTTACTGTAGTAAATGAAAGGAGGAGATTCATTTGAGGGAGCTGCTGCTCTGCGTCCTGTTAGCGCCGCTTGATTACCCACAGTTCATTTCAGCGTGCTGAGAAAATCAGCTTAATGTGTGTTCGGAGTATTGACTTTTACAGCAGAGTTAAATCGCAGCTTAAAGCAGCCGAAAGCGGCGACTGTTTTGGAAACTGTCGCTGCTGGTGCCTTCAAGGACGCTCAGACGTCTGAGGTTTCAAAGCTCAGATTTTAAAGCAGGAAACATTAAAAGAACTCAACTCAAAGCTCACTTGAAACATAAGAGACGTTTAGAAAACAGAATTCAGAGAGAAGTTCAGGAAGAGGATCCAAACAAGGAGGGTTCACATATGTTAAAGGATAATTTCAACAATTTCCCCATCAGAGTGTCCAGGTGTTGAAGAGCACACCTGCATACAGGAATTTTGAAAAGTTTTAAATCTTCAGGGTGATGTCATGATGTTGCTTTCTGTCGAACTTCTTCTTCGTTAACTCTGCAATTTCTAATTTAACATTTCTTTAATTGTTCTTTTTTTGTGAATAAATGAATGATTATTGTAATTTTAACTAATTCATGACCACAGAAGAAACTACAATTCCCTACCCTAAACAAAATACTGTTAACTGCTGCATTAGCCTACACAACTTAGCTCTAGCTGCTATTTAACCTTAACAGGATAGCATTAGCTGCTGTGTTAGCTCAAACAAGAAAGCATTAGTCACTGTGATAGTCTAAACATGATTATGTTTGTCTAGCATTAGATAACATTAGGTACTGTGTTAACTTAAACGAGACAGTGTTAGCTGCAAAGTTAGCTTAAAGCAGTTAAATAAATTATACATTTGCCTAACAAAATAGCGCTAGCTGCATGTTAGCCACAACATTAGCCTGAACAAGATACCTTTAGCTATTATTTTAGCCTGCACAGGACAGTGTTAATTGCTATGTTAGCCTAAAGATAATAGTAGCTTAAACAAGATATTAATTAAAGCTACGTTGACCTAAACAAGATATTTTTAGCCATGATGTTAGCCTAAAAGAGCTAAAACTAGCTAATATGTTCGGTTAAATGTGATACATTTGCTGCTACATTGCCGTCTGAAAAAGATAACATTAGCTGCCATGTTTAGTTAAATAAGATCATGTTAGCTACAACATTAGCCTAAAAATATATATCTTTAGCTACTGTGTTACCTACACGAGACAGTGGTAGTTAGCTATGTTAGCCTAAGGATTATAGTAGCCTAAAGAAGATATTAATTAAAGCTACATTTGCCTAAGCAAGATCTTAAAATAAATAAGATATCTTTAGCTGCTAATTTAGCCTACACAAAACAGTGGTAGTTGCTACATTAACCTAAAGATTAGTAGCCTAAAGAAGATACTATTAAGGCTACAATAGCCAGAGCAAAATATTGTTAGCCTCAACATTAGCCTGAATAAAATACCTTTAGCCACTAGTTTAACCTACACAAGAAAGTGGGAATTGCTACATTAGTGTAAAGATTATGGTAGCCTAAACAAGATGCTACTAACAGCTACGTTAGCCTAAACAAGCTATTGTGGAAGTTTGGCGCTAATGAAGCTCCACAGTACCGGTTCTTCTTGTTCTACATTCTGGTTTTAGCTGATAGCTGCTATGATTTCTGCGTTTCTGAGGGTTTTTTTTGACTTTGTCTATGATCTGCGGTGACCCTGAGAGGTTTTATCATTGATGTATTTTGTAATGTGGTGATTCTGATTTGAGAAGCTGGTAAACTGGTGGAACATTTGAGGAGTTCCATCCTGCAGGGAGATAAATCTGGTGTTTTATTATAGATACAGCAGCATTATGGTCCTTTAACGTGGAGTGGCTGCTCCACTGCAGAGACAAACCTACACTTCCACTCATGACGAGTCCCACCGTGGACGCTTTGGTTGACAGACACTCAGAGAGAGTCGGCGGGTCGCTAGTTTTTCAGCAGAGAGGAAGCTGTTCGACCGCGTTGCCGTGGCAACAGCGAGCATGTAGATCAGGAGGCTTTTTTTACCGCTCGCAGTGACACAGCGAGGTTAGCACAGGATTCCCTGCTATTCCAGTTTCTATGACAACGCACAACGTCTGTTTGATCTCCAGCTGTGATGGAGGCAGAACTACTTGTGAATGACGATCAGCTGCTGATTAGACGTTCTGCGTGTTTCTAGCGTTTAATCTCAACACTAAACACCGACTCAGAGACGATGTTCTCACCTCTGACCTGTTAAACGTCTGATGTTTGATTGGCTGCCGGAGTTTGTGTGCTCATAGTTGTTGTGTGTCTATTTGTCGTCACTTTATGCTGGTTTTTGTGTCATTTTGCTCATTTTAAGTCCTTTTTTCTTCATTTTTTTGTCTCTTTTTGGTCGTTTTGAGTCTCTGGTTGTTTTTGTGTCTCACTTTGTGATCATTTGTCTCTTTGTGGTTGTTTTTTGTCTCTTAGTGGTAATTTTGTGCCTTTTTAAAACATTTTTAGTGGTGACTTTGCATCACTTTGTAGTCATTTTGTGTGCCCTTGTGATTGTTTAATGACTATTTGTGGTCATTTTAGGTTTCTTTGTGGTTGTTTTGAGTCTCTTTGTGGTTTTGTGTCTCTCTGTGGTCATTTTTGGTTTGTTTGTGGTGGTTTTGTGTCTCTTTGTGGTTGTTTGGAGATTCTTTACAGTCATTTTTAATGTCTTTGTAGTCCTTTTGCATCACTTAGTGGTAATTTTGTGATTTTTAATACATTTTTAGGGGTCATTTTACCTATCTTTGCAACCATTGGTTTGTTTTGTTGTCTCTTTGGTTGTTTTTACCTTTTGTGGTCTTTCTAAGTTTTTTTTGATCGTTTTGTGTCTCTTTGTGTTTGTTTTGTGTGAGTTTGTGGTTATTTTGAGCCTTTTTCTTGTTGTTGGGAGTTGTTTTGTGTCTCTGTGGATTTTCCCATCTCTTAAGGGTTGTTCTGAGTGTTTCTGTGGTCATTGTGGTCTCTTTGTAGTTGTTTTGTGTCTCTTTGTCGTTGTTTTGTGTCTCTAGTTGTTTTGCATCTCTTTGTGGTTGGTTTGAGTCTTTTGGTAGTTTGTGTCTCTGTGGATATTTTGCTTCTCTTCAGGGTTATTCTGAGTGTTTTTGTGGTCATTTTTTGACTTCTTTTTGGTAATTTTCCATCTTTTTGTGGTTGTTTGGGGTATTTTAGGTGGTCCTTTGGTGGTGATTTTGTGTCTCTAGTTGGTCTTTAAATATATATATATTGTGCTCATATTGCCCCAATTTGAGGTCATTCAGATTCAGTTTTGTGGTTGTTTTAAATCTTTTTTGCATTTGTTTTGATTCTTTAGATTATTTTCATGGTAATTTACCACCATTTTGTGGGCATTTTGAGATTTTTGTGGTTTTGTCTCTATTTGTGGTCGTTTTAGGTCATTTTGTATGTTTTTTGTCCATCTTTGTGATTGTTTTGTGTGTTTCTTTGGTCATTTTGATTCTCTTTTTGGTCATATTGTGTCTCTTCTTGGTCATTTTCTTTTTGTTCTGGTCATTATATAGACATTTTGAGTCTTTTTTGTGTTTTTTTTCTCTCTATGATGACTGTCATTTTGTGCATCATTTTTCGTCTTTTGTTGTCATTTTTGTGTCTTTTTGAATCAAATCTAACTATTTTGACTAAAACAACAGCTCCGGCACCTCTTTTCCTTCTTCATATTGAGCAGAGATGTGTGAGAAACGCCCTGAGAAAGTTTTGAGCAGAAATCTGAAACACATCTGTCAATTAAAACGTTGTGAAAAGGAACCCTCCTGGACATCTAAATACACAACTGAGGACAGAAAAGTAAAATTAAATGAGAAAAGTTGATCTACAGGAGAATGAATAATTAAAAGAAGATCTGAGAGTTTTTATATTCCATTATATACTTTAAATTGTCACCTGGTGCCTGAATTTGCATAAAACATTTCAGCCATAAAATGAACAAATTAATGCATAAAAATGTGTGTCTAAACACTGAAGCCTTAAACCTGCATTATTTAAAACAGCCAGCTGGGAGCGACTCCTCTGGATGTCTGATTATATAGAAGTCTATGAGAAAATTAACCAACTTCTCATTTGATTTATTACCTCAGTAAATGTTTTCCTAATAAGTTTATAATCTGAATTTGTAGTTTAAAATGTCCTTCAAGACACTGAGACGTTTATTTAGTAAATTAAGTTCCCAGTTTAGATGAAAACAGATGATAAAACTGAGCAAATTTTGTGAAGTGATTTTTTTTGTGATGTGATTTTCAAATGTTGTTTTCTCAGTCAGATCCACCATTTATGTATCATCTGGTTAAAAATATGGACATTTTTCATTGTTTTATATTAGTAAAACTTTATTTGCATACTCAAACATGGCATTTTTGGAAAGTTCTCGGTTCCACAATGATATTAGTCAAAACTTTAGAGACTGTTCACTCCTGTTAGACTACAGATAATAAACTTTGGTGAGGTATCTGGAGAAATTTGCTTTATTTTTAATAATATATCAGTAAATAATGTGAAATAAAAGTAATAAATGCTGTTTTTTTTGTCACTTTGGCTGTGAGGCAGATATTAAATGTGGTGTTAGAAACATCCGAAGCTGATAAACTCCTCCATTTTTTACACTTTAGCTCTGGAAAAGCTAAGAAAAGACGCCACCCTCAAACTCTTTACATACAGAGTGTTTGATTGTATAAACAGTGAATCAGAGCTGCTCTAAACCTCTTTATAACCGGCTGAAAGGCTTTCTATGGTGGTTTTGTGTCTCTTGTTGGTCATTTTAAGTTTTTTGAGGTGGTTTTATGTCTCTATTTGATGGTTTGGGGTCTTTTTTGGTCATTTGTAATCTGTTTGTGGTCATTTTGTATCTGTTTGTGGTTGTTGCTTGTCTTTTGTGCTAATTATGGGCCTTTTTTCTTCTTTTTTTGGTATTTTTTAGTCATTTTTCATCTCCTCGTGTGTTGTTGTGCTGGTTTTGTGTCTCTTTTTGGACATTTTGAGTCTTTGTGTGGTAATTTCTAGTCTCTAAATGGTTGGTTTGAGTCTCACTGGTTGTTTTGCATCTTTTTGTGGTCATTTTGTGGCTGTGGTGTTTTGATGATCCATAGTGGTCGTTAAGTGTCTTTTTATGGTCATTTTCAGTGTTTTGCCTTTTCGGTTATTCTGAGTCTCTTTGATCAATTTATGTGTCTTTGTGGTTGTTTTAAGTTTCTTTGTAGTTGTTTGGTGTCTGTTTTCGATTGTTTTTAGTCTACTTGTTGTGGTTTTGTGTCTCTTTGTGGTTGATTCGTGTCTCTTTGTGGATATTTTTGTCTCCTGGTTGTTTTTGCCTCTTTTTGGTCATTTTCTATTTCTTTATGGTTGTTTTGTGTCTTTTTGAGGTTGTTGTAAATCTCCTTCTGGCTGTTTTAATTTTCTTTTTGGTTATTTTGAGTCTCTTTGGTCACTTTCTATCTCTTTGTGGTTGTTTTAAGTTTCTTTCTAGTTGTTTGGTGTCTGTTTTCGATTGTTTTTCCTCTATTTGTGGTTGTTTTGTGTCACCGTTTGGTCATTCTGAGTTCCTTTCTGTAATTTTTTCTGTCTTTGTTGTTGTTTTAAGTCGCTTTTTGGTTATTTTGAGTCTATTTGGTCACTTTCTATTTCTTTGTGGTCATTTTGTGTCTCTTAGTGGCGTTTTGTGTCTCTTTGTGGTCATTTTAAATCTCTTTGTGGTTGTTTATTTATTTCTTTGTGGTTGTATCTCGTCTTTATGGTTGCTTTGTGTCACTTTTTGGCCATTTTGAATCCCTTTCTGTAATTTGTTGTTTCTGTGGTTGCTTTATGAATGACAAGACCGTGGTGGTTCAAGGCCTCTATAAGTCGATGATCGAGTTCTTCAAGCCTCGGTTCGGCATGACCAAGGAGGAGATGCTCATCTTCATGGAGGCTATGTCTGAAACATTGTGGTCATTTTATGTCTGTGGTTGTATCCCGTCTGTTGGTGGTTGTTTTGTCTCTTTGTTTTAGTTTTATGTCTCTTTGTAGTTGTTTTTTATTTCTTTGTGGTCATTTTAAATCTCTTTGTGGTTGTTTAATGTCTCTTTGTGGTCGTTCTGAGTCCCATGAATCTTCCTCAGTATAAATCCTGAGGCCGTTAGTTACTTGTTGATTGTTACTATCCAGGTGTGCTGCATTCAGGTGTCGTCTCTAATCGCGGTGCTTCCGTTGTGTTTTTCTTTTTTTTTCAGCCACATGCCTCTGAGTCCGGCTGCTGACACTAAACATGATCGCCCGCGACAACAGGCGGTTACTAACGGCAACCCGACAGGCTCTGCTGTCGCCAGGGACGACGACGCGGACGACACGCCCCCCGGAAACAACATCGTCGTCCGCATCGGCATCCCGGACCTGCAGCAGACGGTAACACACACTGACACACTGAGGCCGGAGCTGCACAGAATAAGTATCGGACAGAACACAAACCTGGGTGTCTGTCTGTGTGTCTGTCTCTTTCTCTGTCTGTCTGTCTGTTCAGAAGTGTTTGCGGTTGGACCCAGAGTTACCAGTTTGGACCAGTAAGCAGAGGGTTCTGGTGACGTTGACTCAGTCTCTGTCGGATGTTTTGAACTATGGTCTCTTCCAGCCGGCGTTCAACGGCCGAGCCGGAAAGTTTCTGGACGAGGAGCGGCTGCTGAAGGAGTATCCCCTCCCCCCCATCACCCCCATCCCCTACCTGGAGGTAAAAACACACCTGAGTCGCCGTCTACGGGGCAAACCTGCAAGGAAAACCACTTTAGAAACACCTCACTAGAACACAAACCAACTTTTTTAACCCTCTGAACCCCAGAAACCCTCTGACTGGTTCTAAAAGTCACCTGGTGCCTGAATTTACTGCAGCTCTAAATGTGGGTCTAAAAAGTGAAGGCGTAAACCTGCATTATTTAAAACAGCCAGCAGGGGGGCGACAAAGTCTATGAGAAAATGAGCCGACTTCTCAATTGATTTATCACCTCAAAAAACACTTTTCTAATAAGTTTATGGTCTCAGTTTCTAGTTTCAAATGTTTTTCAACACAGTTTGATGTTTATTTGTTAAATTACATTTCCATTTAAAGGAAAATAGATGATAAAACAGAGCATATTTTACACCAGACGTCACATTCGCCATTCATCCATCATGTCTGGTTTTGAAAAAATTTAAAATTAGGGCTTTTTTACTTATCTAAAACCTGATTACTATTTGACTTAGTTTCAGATTTAACCCCCAAGTCTTCATTCAAGCAAGAACATAAATCAACTTTTTTAACCCTCTGAACTCCAAAAATGTCATGATCTTATTCAGAAAACTAGGCACAAAATTGTCCCAAGCACGGAAAATGATCAAAACCTGAGACAAAATTACAAAAACCAAGAAAATCAAGACACAAAGTGAGACAAAAATCAACAAAACCATCCCAAAACTACATGAAATGACACAAACGAGACAGAAAACAACAAAACTAAGACACGATATGACAGAGAACAACCAATATGAGACACAAAATGACAGAAAAGAGACTTAAAAACGTAAACATCTTTAAAATGTAGAGCCTCCATTTTTTGTGGACATTCAGAATAATGTTGTGTTGATTCCTGGTTGTGAAAAATGAGCTTCAGCTTTAAACAGTAAAATTTAAAACATTTAATCGACTCGACAAGCATCACATAGCTTTGGTTTATCATAAAACTAATTTATTCTTCTGGTCCGCTGCTCCTCAGACTTTAACTTCCATTAAGCAGTACTTTATATTTAAACCGAATTCCCGTTCAATTCTGATTAAATCACTTTGAAGTTTTAAAGGAGGCTCGGCTGGTTGTCCTTTGGTTGGAAGAGACTGAAAACATCTTATTAAATCTCTTCAAACAACATATTATTATTCTAAAGACGTTTATGAATGTTCGATATCTGATCCAATTGTTTATTTTTCATTATTCGTTCAAGATGTTTTTAGTAGTTTCTGGTCCTGTTCTACATGAATAAAGTTTGTTTTTAGGTTCAAACTAACCTGTTGCGTCTGTTTCTGTACAGTTTCGTTATAAGAGGAGAGTTTATACGCAGAGCTACGTGGACGACAAACAGCTGGCGAAGCTGCACACCAAGGTAAAAACACTTCATGTCTGCTTTAACACAAGTTTTGTTGTCAAGAATTCAATCAACTGAAGCAGCAAATAATTCAGAACTGAAGCTACAAGCAGCGTTGGTCAGGTCTTCGCATCCTTGCTGGTCAGCAAATCCAAGTATGTCCACCAGGTGACCCTATCACTGTGAATATATATCGGCCTATGGACATGATGAGGGCTGGACTCTGATCACACATGTAAAGTTTCAAGCAGATTGGAGCATTTACAGGCTAGTTAGACAGCACTTCCTGTTTTGTGGTGAAATGTTGAAATTCCAGGGGTGCAATTTCCACGCCCTCAGACTTACTGGGAGCATTTTGATACCTTCTGACCACCCATGCCTGGTGTACATCGTGGCCAAATTTCAGCTCTGTCAGGGTTACCCTGTTTGGGTTTATAGCTGTTGAAAAAGTGTGAAAATTGGTCCAAAATCGGCAAAAAATTGGCACATAATTCAAAATTGCCAACTTCCTGTTGTACTTTAGGTATGGTTGTCAATTACATTTTTTGTGATCAGAGGTTCCTTGAAACCGTTGGTGCTTGGACACTAAATATAACCCTCCTGTTGTTCTCATTTACAGGCACCAAAAGATATTGTTTCCTTGTCTGAAAAAATCCAAAAATTCAGCAAAAAAATCCTCAAATTTCTGAAAATTTGCAAAACTTTCAGGAAGAAAATTCCAATAATTCCTTAAAAGTTTTATTTAAAAAAAATCCCCCAAATTTGGCAAGAAAATTCTTGTAACTATTTTCAAAAAATGCGTAAAAATCTTCCAAAAAAATCCTAAAAATATCTAAAGTGATTCCATATATATCAGTAAAACTTCTAATATTTTCTTTAAGAACATTCACAAAAAATTCAACCAAAATCCAAATTTCACTGGATTTTGGTTGATTTTTTTGTGGATGTTCTTAAGAAACATTTTTAACATCTTTTTTTCCACCCAAAAATGTTCAAAGATTTCCCAAAAATGTTGAAAATGTGGACATCAGAAGTTTCCTGTGAAAACATTTTTTTCCCCACATTTTCAAACTTTAAAATGGGTCAATTTTGACCCGCAGGAGACACGAGGGTTAACAACGCAAATGTGCTGCAACTGTGAGATTTATTGTACCACAGTCAGGTTCTAGCAAATGAGCAAGTAAAAGAGCAAAGACAGCAGTTGCAGATGCGTATCTACAGTATATCTGCTGGTAAACAGCAACGTGAAAAGGTTCAGCGTTTGTTTCGCTGCTTCACCTCAGCGCCAAATAAAGAAAACTCCAAGGTCGGCACAGAGAAAAAGAGTTCAAGCTGCTTTTTTCACACTGAACACACTCGTGATGCTTTCTTTTCAGGCCAACCTGAAGCGCTTCATGGAACATGTGCACCAGAAGAACGTGGAAAAGGTGTCCAAATGGCTGGAGAAAGGCCTGGACCCCAACTTCCACGACTCCGACAGCGGAGGTGAGTCGACCCAGGAAATAGATCCTTCAAAGATGAGACCGACATTAATAAAAACACTGATACTACATTTACCCTCTAACGCTACATTTACCCTCTAGTACTACATTTACCCTCTAACACTACATTTACCCTCTAGTACTACATTTACCCTCTAACGCTACATTTACCCTCTAACGCTACATTTACCCTCTAATGCTACATTTACCCTCTAGTACTACATTTACCCTATAATGCTACATTTACCCTCTAACGCTACATTTACCCTCTAATGCTACATTTACCCTCTAACGCTACATTTACCCTCTAGTATTCCATTTACCCTCTAATGCTACATTTACCCTCTAATGCTACATTTACCCTCTAGTACTACATTTACACTCTAATGCTACATTTACCCTCTAACGCTACATTTACCCTCTAATGCTACATTTACCCTCTAACGCTACATTTACCCTCTAGTATTACATTTACCCTCTAACGCTACATTTACCCTCTAGTACTACATTTACCCTCTAACGCTACATTTACCCTCTAGTACTACATTTACCCTCTAACACTACATTTACCCTCTAACACTACATTTACCCTCTAGTACTACATTTACCCTCTAATGCTACATTTACCCTCTAGTACTACATTTACCCTCTAACGCTACATTTACCCTCTAATGCTACATTTACCCTCTAGTACTACATTTACCCTCTAATACTACATTTACCCTCTAACGCTACATTTACCCTCTAGTGCTACATTTACCTTCTAACACTACATTTGGCCTCTAATACTACAATGCAAGAATTTAACCGATTAAAAAGATTTTAATGGATATGGCAAAAGGAGAAGATCGTGGATGTCAGTAAATGTACTCTAGTACCACATTTACCCTCTAATGCTACATTTACCCTCTAATGCTACATTTACCCTGTAGTGCTACATTTACCCTCTAATGCTACATTTACCCTCTAGTATTACATTTACCCTCTAACGCTACATTTACCCTCTAATGCTACATTTACCCTCTAGTACTACATTTACCCTCTAATGCTACATTTACCCTCTAATACTACCTTCCCCTCTAGTACTGCATTTACCCTCTAATACTGCATTTACCATCTAGTACTACATTTGTCAATTGTCAAACAGACACATTAGATTGATTTTAGTAACTTTAATGTACTTCAAGTGTGTACTATTGAAGGAACTTTCTTCATATTGATACTTGTACTGACCCTGGTGCTTCTTTCAGAGTGTCCTCTGACTCTGGCGGTGCAGCTGGAGGAAAGCTGTGAGCTCATCAAGGTGCTTCGCAGTGGAGGAGCTCACCTAGACTTCCGGACCAGAGACGGTATCACGGCGCTGCACCGGGCTGTCCTCTGCAGGAACAGCGCCGCCCTAACGGTGAGAAAATGGAACTGAACCGCTGGTTGAACCTCTGAGACGGTCTCTGTTAAACCTCCTGTCCTCCCTCAGACGCTGCTGGACCTCGGAGCGTCTCCAGACTACAAGGATAGCAGGGGCCTCACTCCGCTGTATCACTCCGCCATGGTGGGCGGCGCCCCCTACTGCTGCGAGCTGCTGCTGCAGGACCACGCTACCATCGGTATGGAGAACTACACAAAAACACACACAGACACACACAGAGAGTTAGCATACAACTGCTGTGATGCAACACACAGACACACAACCACACAACGACAACCACACACAACAAGACACACAACCACAACCGCACGATCACAGACCCAACCACAACCACGGACACAGACACACAACCACAAACACACAACTACAGCGACGTAACCACACAACCACAGACACATAACCACACAACCATAGACACACAACCACAGACACACAACACACAGACAGGTCGGTACGGAGACTCAGTGGGGTCAAACCGCTGCCACTGTTGTTCAGTTTTCATGTTTCTACATTCTTCTGTTCCTACTTTTTTTATTGTGTGTGACGCTGAAACAGTTCTTGTTGTCATGGTTACAGGGATGACTGATGAGAACGGGTGGCAGGAAATCCACCAGGTGACACACACACACAAACACACACACACACAGAGTAAAATTACCTGCACTGATGACAAGTTCAAGCCCTGTACAATTATGATTTTGTGTGTGTGTGTGTGTGTGTGTGTGTGTGTGTGTGTGTGTGTGTGTGTGTGTGTGTGTGTGTGTGTGTGTGTGTGTGTGTGTGTGTGTGTGGGCGCATGTGTGTACGTTCAGGCATGTCGCTATGGTAACGTGCAGCACTTGGAACACCTGCTGTTCTACGGCGCCGACATGAGTTCCCAGAATGCATCGGGAAACACCGCACTGCACCTCTGCGCTCTGTACAACCAGGTAACACACACCGAACACACAACAACGCACCGAACACGCGTGTAACGTGTTCTTGGCTACACGTGAAGTTTGCAGTCAGTAAAATATCTGCTGCTGGGGGTTTTTCAGGACAGCTGTGCCAGAGTGCTGCTGTTCAGAGGAGCCAACAAGGACATCAAGAACTACAACAACCAGACGGCTTTCCAGGTAAAATAAAATACAACAAACTCCAAAAAAGATTGTCGTTACAGACACATTTCTATAAAATAATGTCAAGTAATTAAACATATAAAGTGTAACATACGTGACTGAATAAGTATTCACCCCAGTTGAAGTGACTAAATGAACTCAGCTGTAGCTAGTCGGTGCTAAAAGTTCCAAAGTTGGTTCAATAAAGATCATCTGAGGTCAGTGATTGTAGGATAAAGACTCCTGTATCTGGAAGGTCCAGTCACTAGTGGAGCAGTACTCCTGGATAGAACTACACCAGGAAGACTAAAGAGCACTTTAAGAACCTCTGAGAAAAGGTTGTTGAGAAGCATCGGTCAGGACGATACGAGGACATTTCCAAGTTCCTGAAGATCTCCTGGAGTCCAGTTAAATCCATCATTAAGAAATGGAAAGAAGATGGGACATGAATAAATCTGACTAGAGCAGGGCGTCCTCAAGAACTGAGAGACCGAGATGAAAGAGACTAGAGAGGGAGGCCACCAAGACACCTATGACTCCTCTGAAGGAATTCCAAGAAAGAGACTACTGTAGGAGGCCACAGTTGTGGCAGCATCACAATGTGAAGCATGGTGGTTGAAGCATGATGTTGCATGTTGGTAGCAGCGTCATGATGTGAAGCATGGTGTGGCAGCAACATGAAGCATGGGGGTGGCAGCATCATGATGTGAAGCATGGAGGTGGCAGCATCATGATGTGAAGCATGGAGGTGGCAGCATCATGACGTGAAGCATGGTGGTGGCAGCATCATGAAGAATGGTGGTGGCAGCATCATGATGTGAAGCATGGTGGTGGCAGCAACATGAAGCATGGGGGTGGCAGCATCATGATGCATGTTGGTAGCAGCATCATGATGTGAAGCATGGTGGTGGCAGCAACATGAAGCATGGGGGTGGCAGCATCATGATGTGAAGCATGGTGGTGGCAGCATCATGAAGCATGGGGGTGGCAGCATCATGATGTGAAGCATGGGGTGGCAGCATCATGATGCATGGTGGTGGCAGCATCATGATGTGAAGCATGGGGTGGCAGCATCATGATGCATGTTGGTAGCAGCGTCATGATGCATGGTGGTGGCAGCATCATGATGTGAAGCATGGTGGTGTCAGCAACATGAAGCACGGTGGTGGCAGCATCATGATGTGAAGCATGGAGGTGGCAGCATCATGAAGAATGGTGGTGGCAGCATCATGGTGTGGGGATGTTGAAGGTTCTGCTACTAAATACTGCCTTGAACAGGGTGAATACTTACACACTTATTTTACATTTTATATTTTGTCATTAGGGCTGCACAGTGACGTAGTGGTTAGCACTTTCGCCTTGCAGCGAGAAGATCCCTGGTTCGCGTCCCGGCTTTCCCAGGATCTTTCTGCATGGAGTTTGCATGTTCTCCCTGTGCATGCGTGGGTTTTCTCCGGGTACTCCAGCTTCCTCCCACAGTCCAAAAACATGCTGAGGTTAATTGATTATTCTAAATTGCCCATAGGTGTGAATGTGAGAGTGATTGTGTGTCTTTGTATGTAGCCCTGCGACAGACTGGCGACCTGTCTAGGGTGTCCCCTGCCTTCGCCCGAGTCAGCTGGGATAGACTCCAGCCCCCCCCGCGACCCTAGTGAGGATTAAGCGGTGTATAGATAATGGATGGATGGATTTTGTCATTATTCGGTGTTAATGACAAAACTCTGAGTGATGTAAATGCAGCTCCCTAAATATGTGACATCATCCGTTAACTTTTGTTTTTCCTTAAAAGGATTAAATATAAACCAGGTGGAAAACAGACTGTGGGACATACTGAGTCTAACCTCAGTTTTATTTCAGTCATCAAGACAACAAAGCTCAGTTGTGTTGTTGTTGTTGTGTGTCTGTAGGTGGCGATCATCGCTGGGAACTTTGATTTGGCAGAAATCATCAAGATCCACAAAACGTCTGACGTTGGTGAGTTTAAACACATTTAAATCAAGTGGTTGTGCGTCTGTGGTTATGTGTTTGTGTGTCTGTGGTTGTGTGTTTGTGTGTCTGTTATTTGTTTGTGTTTGTGGTTGTGTGTCTGTAGTTGTGTGCTTGTGTGTCTGTGGTTGTATTTGTATGTTTGTAGTTGTGTGTCTGTGGTTGTGTGTCTGTGGCTGTGGGTTTGTGTCTGTGTGTTGGGTCTGTGGTTGTGTGTCTGTTCTTGTGTGTTTGTGTTTCTGTGTATCGTGTCTGTGGTTGTGTGTTTGTGTCTGTGGTTGTGGGTCTGTTCTTGTGTGTCTGTTGTTGTGTGTTTGTGTTTCTGTGTATTGTGTCTGTGTGTTTGTGGTTGTGTGTCTGTTGTTGTGTGTTTGTGATTGTGTGGTTATGGTTGTATGTTTGTGGTTGTGTGTTTGTTGTCTGTTTGTGTGGTTGTGGTTGTGTGTCTGTGGTTGTGTGTCTGCGGTTGTGTCTGCAGTTGTGTGTCTGTGGTTGTGTGGTTGTATGTCTGTGGTCTGTATGTCTATAGTTGTGTCTTTGTGTGTCCGTTGTGTGTTTGTTGTTGTGTATTTGTGTGTCTGTGGTTGTGTGGTTGTGAGTCTGCGGTTGTGTGTCTGCGGTTGTATGTTTGTGGTTGTGTGTCTGTGGTCTGTATGTCTATAGTTGTGTCTCTGTGTGTCCGTTGTGTGTTTGTGGTTGTGTATTTGTGTGTCTGTGGTTGTGTGGTTGTGAGTCTGCGGTTGTGTGTCTGCGGCTGTATGTTTGTGGTCGTGTGTCTGTGATTGTGTGTCTCTGGTTGTGTGATTGTGTGTCTGTTGTTGCGTCACAGCAGTTGTGTGCTAACTTTCTGTGTGTGTCTGTGTGTGTTTTTGTGTGTTTGCGTATAAGTAGTTCCCTTCAGAGAAACTCCGTCCTACACGAAGCGCCGCAGAGCCGGCGTTACCAGGGCGACCGCGGGGAATGGCCTGTCGTCTCCTCGCTCCCTGATTCGCTCGGCCAGCGACAACGCTCTGGAAAGCCCCGCCTCCTCACCAGGCCCCTCCCTCCAAAGCCTGGAGACGCACCACGACACGCACACACACTCTCTACGACGACACACACGCCGCCTCAGGTAGGAATGCCTGAACAGGTAGACACACCTGGACACGTTTCTATGGTGATGGTTCATCTGGACTGGTGTTAATGTTTCCTTATACTGGTCTAGATGGTTTCTATACTGGTGTAGATGGTTTCTGTACTGGTGTAGTTGGTTTCTATACTGGTGTAGATGGTAACAATACTGGTTTTGATGGTCTCTGTACTGGTGTAAGTCAGTAAAGATACTGATGTATTTTGTTTCTGTACTGGTGTAGATGGTCTCTATACTGGTGTAGATGGTGAAATTAGCAACAATACTGGTGTAGTCGGTTTCTGTACTGGTGTCAATGTGTTCGTACTGGTGTAAATGACATCTGTAATGTGAAATTACAAAAAACGCGGTTGTAGAGGGTGTCCGTATTGGTGTAGTTGGCACCAGTCTACTAGCTGTAGGACATCGCTGCATGTAAACATCTGATCCAGGTTTCTGAAGGCCGTTAAATACCCTAACAGAAATAACAGGAAGCACTGACTAAAGAGAAACTTATTGGGTAACGAAGGCGTTCAATACATTTGGTAATTTCACTTTTAAACATATGAAACACCACAGTAACCTGTACTTGGATTCTAGTGCTGATCAGAACCAGAACATGAAGGTCCAGTTAAAGCAGGTTCTTACTGGTCTGCAGCCCGAGCGGTGGAGGCCATGTGGAGACCAGCCCTCCTCCTTCACCTCCACTCACCCCCCAGATGAGGAAGAGGAGGCTGTACAGCGCCGTGCCGGGTCGGACCTTCATCGCCACCCGGTCCCACGTCCCCCAGGGGACCGGGGAGATCCAGCTGCACCGAGGAGAGAGGGTCAAAGGTGGGAATCAGGAGACCGGACCACCATGTTGGTACCTGTTCTGGTACCTGTTGTGGTACCAGGTGTTCTAACGTCTCTGTTGTGTTTCAGTTCTGTCCATTGGGGAAGGAGGGTTCTGGGAGGGAAGCGTTAAAGGAAGAACCGGCTGGTTTCCGGCCGAATGTGTTGAAGAAGTCCAGATGAGACAATACGACCCAAGACTGGGTGAGTATGATCTGCACACACAGGAAGTCACCAGGGGAGACAGGAAGTAAACGACAAACTTATATGTGACGTGTGTTTCAGAGACGAGGGAGGATCGAACCAAGAGGCTGTTCAGACATTATACAGTTGGATCATACGACAACTACACCTCCTACAGGTGAGACAGCAGAACTGCACCTCAGCTCAGTGAGTTTGATACATACAACTTTATTTAGTAGAATACAGACAACCATAATGAATATTATCAGTAGTAAATTAAAAGATTCATAAAGATCAGTTCTTTCTCCAAAAATCTTTGAATATTTGTTCAAAGAAAGAAAAGTCCAGATTGTTTAATACAAATGTCAAAATATCTCGTCTAAAATGACTCTCAATGTGACCAAAACAACAATTGGTCTAAATGACAAAAATTTGTTGAAAGCTACTCAGAATTTGTCCAAAATAATGAAAAAAATGTTTCAAAATAACAAAAAAATTGTCCAAAAAAAGAGAAAAGTCCAGATTGGCCAATACAAATCTCAAAATATCTCTAAAATGACTTAAAATTGGTCCAAAATAATGAAAATTTATCTATAACAAATCTTCCAAAATACAAAAACAGCAACACTCCAAACTTTTTATAAATGGCTCTAAAAAATGGACACAAAAGTTTCAAAATTTGTCTAAAATATCTTAAATTTGTCCAAAATGACGAGAATTTGGTCTCAAATGATTCACTATATGTCTAAAATAATTCAAAACTTGTCCAAGATGGCAAAAACTTGCTCAAAATTATTCATAATTTGTCCAAAATGACTGGTTCAAAATAACAAAAAACTGTCCAAAAAGCAAAAAGTCCAGATTGATTGATACAAATGTCAAAATATCTCGTCTGCAATAACTCAAAATTGGTCCAAAATAACTAAAATTTATCAAAGATAAAAAAAGAAATTGTCCAAAATCAAAAAATTTACCCAATATGTCTCGAAACCTTTCATAAATGGTTCATATAAACTGAATTTAAGGCCATAAAAGTTTAATTTTTAGTTAAGGTCTTGAATTTGAATTTGTTGCCGATACTGATGAGGATTTAATACAGTTAAATTTATTGTTTTAAACATCTCTGTTGCTATAATTCATGATTTCAAGCAAACTGTTCTTGAGAGTTACCAAAATAAACCACATTCAATGTTTAGATTCATATATCTTAAAACATTTAAATGTCATTACTGGTTTAAAACATCACTCAGCTGGTTCAATCTGCTGAGTTAAAGAGAAAATTAACGTGAGGAGGTCTTGAAAAGTTAAGTGTGATCTATTAATTAAGCAATAAAACAAAATTTTAGGGAAGCAATCAATAGAAATAATTATGTTAGATTCAATTCACCATTTTAATAAAATAGAAGCATTCATATATAAAACATTCTTCATTTTTATTCTCAATTAGATGATTACTTATGTTTTAACTGCTGCTCTG